>JAYMSM010000296.1:0-12091 GCA_036897885.1 Plantago crassifolia | reverse complement strand
CATGGAACACTTAAAGCAACATGTCAATGTGAAGCACACGGTAGCATAGAGTTAACCCAAAATTTTCCACAACAGAGTAAGATTGCTATAAATTTACATTACAATATTACATCACCTGTAAGGAGTCCCAAAATTCCAATCACGTTCACGTATACATGTTTTAATTTCACAACATGAAATAATTGACAACAACTATACGCAGCTCAAATAGGGCCTTAGTATCTCACAAAATTTGCTATACCCCACTGGTAGTTAATTCAGCTACTCGATATGAAACTCGTGTATCACATGTCTCTCCAACTTCACCATCCAGCAGTAAAATCCTACCTTGTCCACGAGCTATAGAATAGACCATATAGGCATCGGAATGCTGATTGTGTAGAGGAAATGTGAAGTGATCCTACTTAATAAGGGGACTCAAGCCATCACCTTCCCAACCCAGTTTGAGCATTTGATCCACGACTTTTAGGCTCAACTGCAAGAGAATAAAATAGTACATACTTGCTTAGATGTGAAAACCGTAAGATGCAAAACAGACTGACGAGAGTACAACTTACAGAAGGATCCGTGAATATGATCAATTGTTTGTCCATTGTTGACACCAAAAGGTTTGTGTTATCCTTGTTCAAAGCAATAGTAGTAATATTTTGCCCTTCTGCAAGTTTCAGCGTCTGAAAGACCTGCAAAATGATCCACCATTACTTGAGTAAGTAAAATGTAATAAGCAACTGTCAATAGAAGCAGGTTATTAACTTGGCCACAATCAAGCAGGTTTACTGTACCTTTAGAGTGTAGAGATCAAAGAAGCAAATAGATGGTAATGGTAAATCCAGTTGATTTCCTTCATTCAATTCAGTATTTTCACCACCAGATCCACCTTCATTTTCCAAAGATGGATTTAAACCAACCAAAGCATTCAACCCATCAGCAGACACCTCTATGCAACTAACGCTAGATGAGAGTGGAAGTTGTGTCATAGCAATTAGGTCTCCATTTAGAGTATAAGTGCTCAGGCTACAACGATGTTTGTTCCAAGCCACGATGATTCCATCAGATGACAAGCGGACAGAATGAGCTTCTACAGAAGCAAGCCTCTTAACTAACCGACCTCGTCTTATCGAATGAAGCAAAACATCTGAAGAACTTGAGCATGAGGCAACAATTCCAAGATCCGAGCTGACATCACAACATGTAATTTCTCTCAAATGCCCCCGAAGGACATGCACAGGACCCTCAATACGACGCCCTTTACTCTTATCTGATACTGCACCACCGCGGGGAGATGCAGGAGAGCTTTGATTAGTCGAAGAACCTTGTGAATTACCAGTACGCGAAATGGAAGCTCGGTGTATTCTCCAGAGTAGAATTGTTGCATCTTGAGATCCAGTAACGAGATAATTGCTATCAGGAGATAAAGCTAAGCATGTCACAGGAGCGCAATGGCCTCTAGCAATTTCCAAAGTTTTCGCTCCATCAGCTGATATTAGCCTTACACTGTTATCTACATGCCCCCCTGAGATAGAAGGTCAATATAAACCATGAATGATATCACAAGAATGTTACAAATACTTAACAGGCTTACATTAGTGACAGGAAAGTACCGAATGCAACAAATATCAGTACTCTTCTTCATCTTCACAACTAAATAAAAGTCTAAGCCAGTGCCCAAACAATTAAAGTATTTAGAGCTGTGCAAACTAAAATGAAATTTGTGATGAAGTTCTGAATAGGCTCCAAGAAAGATTTCTTACCTAACCTGGTCTATACGAAGCTGGTATTCACCTTATGAATATATAATAAGCAATACGCTAATATCCCAAGAGTAATAAGAATAGTCAATATACACAAGGTCTAATATCACGCATTGACCTGGTCAAGGTAATAATATTTCCTTCTTGGGCACAGTTTGAACAATACAAATCATATAGGCAAGTCTGCAGCTTTTCCATCACCCTGTTCCTAGAGACTCTAGGTTTCAGTAATTACCATTTTCATAAGTGCAGAAATCACATATAATAGGTTCGTAGAAAATTATCTCTTCTAGATGAGTTTACCACTTATGATATATGCATTTGATATCATAGATGAATCAAATATGCAAGTGCAAGTTCTAATTTAACATGTCCAGTTAGACACGCGCGGATGATAAAGTGGAACATCAGGATCTTGTCACTGAAATAGAGATATATTTACCACATGGATCATAAAAAGTTCAGACTCAGTTATAAACCATAATCTACTCACCAGTGATAATTTCTTTGTCACAGGTAATTGATACTATTCTGGATGTTCGCAATCCAGAAGCTGGAAAAGCAAGTGCCTGTGGGAAATGCCAATCTTCTGGTCCAGCTCCAGTTGGACCTTTGAACATTCGCATAAAAGCTCCACCAGCAGCACCTGAATCAGGCTTACCATGCTCAAAAAGAAAAGGAGTGCCCTGCCCATCAGGTGTGTTAGGTTGCCACTTATGTTGTGCAACATGTGCCGCTGGAGCATTTATATCAACAATTACTAGAGAATCTGAAGATGCATGAATGGCCGTTGCAGGCAGATTGCAGCGTTCAGGGTGAGGAACAACATATGGCTTAACATCTCTGGGATTCCGGAATATTGTCTGTAAGGTATTGAAAAGAAGAAAAAAAAGGAGAGAAAAGGACAGGAAAAGAAAGAATATGGTTAGATGATTGCATAAATTTCGAACTTTCACTATCAATCAGTTTTTTCAATGTTGAAAAGAATAAAAAGAGAGCATAATGTGTATGGAAAAGCAGGAAAATAAAAAAGAATAAAAACAAAAAATCAATACTTCAAGTGAGAAACAGTACATGCATTTGCTGATAAGCACCATCCAGTATCAGAAAATGTAAAGGAACACTAAACATCATTTGGAGACATTGCCTCCAGTCAATGGCCAGTTTAAAAAGTTTGCTAAAGCAAGGAAAACTGGAAAAGTAGAAGGCTACCGATATTTATAGGCAAGTTTAGATATATATGTATTATTACTTTAGATCGCATTAGAAATATCTGCCCCTAATCACTGCACGTGCAAGACATAAAAACATATGTTTGAAATTGACATAGGAAAATAAAAAGAAAGTACCTGCACATGAAGAACATCTGCCAGCGACATCCTTTTCATGTGAGGTACGGTCAACAGCTGTGATGGAGTTTGGCCAAAATAAGCAATCTGATCTTGGGTTGCCCGCTGTTGCACCTGTAAAGTTTGAAATCTCTAAATATATATACAGATACAACTTATAAACATATAAAAAGATGTGAAAAATAACTAGAAGGCAAACTCACTGGATCCAATATTTTATCAATGTCTACAGTCCCTTCATAAGTAATGTAAAAGAAAACATTATCTGCCCGAATAGCTTCTTTCCCACGTTGCTTGTACCTATATATATTGCAGATCGGGTCTAAGTTTGTGAAGATATAATCCAGACTTGCTCTAGTTCTCAGTACTAGAAAGAGTGGGCAGGGTTTGAAGTGGATTGTTAACAAGACTAGCAATAAAAAGAAAGGATTAAGTAGAAGCCTAAGTACCCGAATATGAGATCAACCCATTCATGCAAATGAGCAGACACGTGCTCACTCTCAAGTGCCATCCTATGCTTATGAATAAAATCAACTGGATTTTCAGCCCAAGAAGGAAGCCGGACTGAATCTAAAAGTTCAGAAAACAACACAATTACATTAAGTTAATACAGGGAATATTTTTCTTGGTTCATATTAATCCATATTTCTCTAGAAAGAATGCAATGGATACACATACCAAGCTGTTCTCCCAGCTGTGTAGTACCATAATCTATCGAGTTTTTGTTAGTCAAAACTTCTGGCAGATAAAATAACTCAGGAACCTGACATGCAAGATGAAGCAAATGTTATATTGAATATGTAGAGCTACATGTAAGTATGCATCATGAAAGAAAGCAAAAGATAGGATACTAGGCGCAAGAGCATGGTAACATCATAGTATAACCAAGAAACCAAATGCACACAAATATTAATAATCATAAAGCAAAATGCAAAATTGAATAAAATGGACACTAATAAGATTATAAAGATACATACCAATTCCTTAACATCACTCATTTCCTCGAGAACTCCACTCCAAGTTGCAGCAATGTCAGAGAACATTCTGTCAGCATGATCAAACTTGCCGCCTTGAAGTTGGATGGACAGAGTGGTAAAAGGTTCTACTCTCATGAGGTAATACAGCACCTGTTTCATAAGATAGAAATTGTAAGAATAATCAAGCATTTATAAGCTAGCAGTTGTATAAAGGTCACCAAGGAATATTGCATTGACTGGCGAAAACAGAGTCTGATATGATGAATTTCCGCTTCATTTAAACGTTCGAGCTTGTACAGAGGCTAGGAATTTATTTTCTTCCCTCCCTCCATCACTCACTAATGCTCACATCCACACAGACACACACTCATCACACATTTTTTATAGAGTGGTACAAGAATAATACATTCTACATATTGTTTCCGGCTCACCGAGATGGAAAAAAACTACAGAGGTGAGAGTGTGAAGAGTTAATTATTGTGAAAAGGCTAGAAAATTCAACTAATGGGTGCATTTATGTTGTGTATTGGTTCATCTACTATAAAAAGCGCTTCATTATTTCAATAACCTCTCACTGTATATTTTATGTTGCCGCCAATTTCCAAGATACTTTTTTTTTTTAATCCGCAAAGAAATGCTTCAAATTTGCTTTCAATTTCGAAATGCTGAGTAACATGCACCAGGTAATACCCAATGTATTGTCATACTAGAGGTGTTCTTTCAGACCACATATAGATATACTGTAGATATGGGTGTTCCCCAGTCCATAAGTGCAGATTAATTGCATTACAATGGTTAGATTCCAGAAGCAAATTTGACAGAAAACACCTCCAGAGAAGATTCTGGGATTTGTCTCTTGACACATTGTTTCTTAAAAGAGACTAGTAAGGAACGGAATCCCAAAAGCAGAAATATGCTACTTTAACTGTCACTTAATTATGTATTAATGATGGACAAAACATAGTGCAGTACATATGCCACATGGGCCCCGAGGTATCCAAATCGGCTGCGCAACTCATATTTACAAAAAGGACAGAAAATGAAGAAGGGAAAAGAACCTACTATTCCAGCTGTTGAATAATGGGAACCATAGTGGAACTTTGGGATGAGAGGATCGTCAAAACTGGAGTATCTTTCGCGGAATTTATGCAATCTATCTGCATTCAAAGCACCAACGGGCTGCAATACATATACCCAGATGTCAGATGATAACTAAAATAATCACAGCATGTTTGGACGTGCTCTTAATCTGCTTCTTGGGGATTGGGGTAATTGTGAATAAACTGAGAGTGTGATCCTATTTAGGGTTGGATAAGTTAAAAGTACTGGAAGCAAAAGATAAATAAATATGCAAGTGTGCCAACATTTTGAATGTGGTTTTAGTGAAGAGTGCAGGATGCAATGTACAAGTAGAAAGATTTAGGCATCATATCATATTACTTAGAAAAGGATGAACACATTGTGAACATGGAGTTAAACTAGGAGCAAACCAATATAGATCACATCTCATCTAAGGATCAAGTCAATCACATCAATAAAAACATCCAGACATAGTAGATAATAATTTGCAAAGCAAATTCTAAACAGAAACCACCTTCGAAAGATCTCTATACGATGATGGGTTCGCAAGGTCCAAACTTTGCGAGCTATAATCCGAAAGGATCCAAGGAAATACAGGATACTGTACAGACAATTAGAGTCAAGATTAATACACAAAAATATAGAAGTACCAGATCCAACTATATAGCAAAAACAATAACATTACCTGTGTAATGTCATTATAACTACGTCCAGCCAATGTATTTAGCTGCATCAAATACTCGAAGTTGCTGATCTGTAAATTAATCAAGTACTCAGTATCTATATTAAGAAACGATGAGCAATTCATTTCAAATAAAATAACATAAAATAAAATAAATGAATTTCGCCGAGATTTACTCTGCAAATGTACCTCCCACCTAGACCAACGTTCCATAAGTTGAGTTCGTTTCAGAAGTTGCTCGGGCCTCTTCAATATAGGAAAGAAAAATTGAAGTGTTAAAATATAGCATGGTATGAGTGAAGAAAGGAGTAGAAAAGTAAGAAATGTTGAATGACAAGCATATTTTAAAATCACAACCATCTGGATCCATGTGACACCTCATCCACAAGCCTAACATTAGTGTTATTTATTGCAACTTAATGTGTTTGGTCGTGGGCACACTTATGTTTTGTGCCAGTTAACCTAGGTACCACAGAAAACATGATAAGGTCAATTTATCATACCTGAGTCGCAAGGTAGATATTGTTCAAATGTGGAGGCCTAGCTTGAACAATAGCTCGATATGCATTGCGACGTCCTTCAGTATTCTGCATTAGAACAACCAAAGAACAGAATCAATGGCTAAAAAACTCAAATCAAATTCAAATCTAAGTGGAAATTCTTTGAGGACGACGCACCCCAAAATCAAAAAAGAAGTTCGACCGATCAACCATGAACAACTCCAGAGCACTTCTTCTCAAGAGATATCTGCAAAGCAATAACTCACATTTATCATTGCATCACAATTGATATCTCTATGCTGCAGGGTCCTGCTCCAGTATAGAGAAAAGCAGACAGTCTAAAAAGATCAGGATATACAATAAAGCAATAAATATTTGGCCAGATCTCCAATTCCTACAACCAGCCTTTAGAATTTGATCAACGTTACGAGCTGGCAATGAAGGCCACAATCGGTTACAATGTGGAAAATAGTACATTTCCTCAGATACAAAAGCAGTGTACCGTCCCCGTCGCACACCACACACGCAAAGGTAAGCTGAAGTGATCAAAAATAAAGATGAATTGGTAAAAGGAAATGACATTCTTATAATACCACCTTCTGCTGTACACTTGGTGAAGCGATGATATCGACCAGCTTTGATCCTTTTCTCGAACTCCACTTTTGTTGTCCAAAACATCTCCCGTAGCACTGGTATCAACGTGATCCACAATGAAATTGATTCTTCTAGTTGTTATCTGACAAGATTAAAACAAATCCGCACTCAAAAACAGTTGATAGGAAGAAAAAAATATTAATCTGTCAAATTTCGTAGTGGTATCAATCAGAAATGCTTCTATATTCCCCTCCCACCCAAATTATCATAATAGAGCCCGAAACCAGTAGATCATGATTGCACATTCTTTATTTTCTTCAAGGTTTCTGTATTACTTCATCTTTCTTTCTTTCCTTTTTTCTTGGGTTTCCCTTTGGAATATCTTTTCAAAAAGAAACAGGTACACTAAAAATGTTTTAAGTGTGACTAGAGCTCAAGAAGGAAAAGGTGAGCGAGAGGGCAAAAAAGAATATGCATATGACAAATTGACAACCTATAGACATATGCAACTATCTAAAAAAATACAAATAATGGAACTCTATAAACCTTTTAACCATTCTAAAAATCTTTCACAAATGCCGAAAGAATTAGAAACATACTTTAGACCTGTTTCTTGGGAAAGGCAGCTTTTTCCTATAACATTGGAAAATATTTTTTTTTTAGTTACCTCATGGATATTTTAAACCTGTGTCTGGGTGTTTTATACAGCTTTTTCCTGTGTATAGGAAAAAGTTGGCTTTCACAAAAGTGCCTCTTCTAAAATAAACAAATTTTTGAATTCCATTTTAGAAATATCTTTTCAGAATCACACAATTCCGTAGTTCCAATTTAGAGACAGTGAGTGCTTGTTACAGCTGGAACCACAAACAACCATTGAACGGCTCTCAATTGGCTAATAGTCTTTTATTACTTGTTACAACAAAATGTGCATTGTAACCACCGAGAATCTTGTTAGGTTCTGCTTTAAGCAGTCACTTGATTCCTTATACTAACAAGGACTTGAAACTTTATGCTCGCAATATTCCAACAAGGGCACTCGATAATGACAAGATATCAGTTTTGCACGTCAAAAAGCAGAAAGTTAAAAGTTGATACAACACATTTCAATTTAGACATGTAAGACTTACTTGAAAAGTTCCTCTTAGAATACAACACATTTCAATTTAGACATGTAAGACTTACTTGAAAAGTTCCTCTTAGAACCTTTAATGGACGAACCATTGATGATGATAGTTCAAGAACGATTTGTTCGTCATGCTCCCCCGGTACATAACCAGGGGCAACAGCTGATGACATCTGTGTCGAATCTAGGTCATCAGTAACTGGGGGATCCCTGGACTCTCCAGATGTCCGAGGCTGCTCGGGAGATCCAGTGGGTGTCACCTGAATATTGTCATGTTGTTCGCCATTTGGACTGCCATCCAAGTATGAAGCATCATGCTCATCTTCATTCCCTACCTTAACTGAGAGGGCTTCTGCTGCTATGGCAGAGGCTTCTGATGGACTTACAACATCATGTTTTTCATGCTTCTTCTCCACATGGTCATCATAGTTGGCAGCAGAACCAAGGTGGTCTGACCCAAGGTAATTCCTACGTAAAATCCTCCTCATTCTAGAAGAGCTTTCCATGAAATCTAGCTTCCAGAAAACCTAATACAGACAAGGTTCACAGTGAGACAAACTCAACACAAAAGCTTTGAATAGGAAAAAAAAGGTGGTTAATCAGATAATACATGTTTGTCATTGCATAAATCCGCACTGAAAGGCCCAAAAAGGCATCTCATCTCCATCAAGCAGTGAATCAGCTTGCGCCATGCACGAATTCCAGTGGATAACTGATGCTGAGTTAATATATCAACTTGGGATCTCCTGTCAACCTAAAATGGGAATATAGACTTCAGGCAGTTGCTACTAAGTTTCTTCATTGGAATTAATAAACCTTTAAGAACATATATAACACCTCAGATCGCTGCATGTTTCTAGCCAAAGCTAAACTTCCGACGAGGACAGCTATGTACTTGTAGGAAACCGCATTGAAGTCCTTCCCATACACAGACTTTGAATCCACTGATTGCAAGCATTCAGTCCAGGCAGTTGCCATGGCCTCAGAAACGTTCCATCTCTTTACACGTCCCATATCACTTTGATTTCGTCGCTGAGCCGATGTAGCCATTGCCACGGCACTAAGACCTCTTCCAGAACCAATCTTTGCATTTCGCTCAAGGTCTCTTGCAGCAGCCAAAGCAGCGGCTTTTGCAGCAGCTTTATCCTTGGGGAAAGCTGGAGATTTGCTAGGTGCTTCCAGTGATTGCTGAAAGCTTGAAAATGTAGTAAGCTTAGCAGGTTTCCGCTCAAGTAATGACGAGTCACGACGGAGCTGTGAGTTAGAGCGAGGAGCAGTTGTTTCTCCACCCACAGCACCGGCAGCAATCATCGCTAATGCCATAGCAGCAGGAGGTGAGGCAAAAGAAGCAGCCCAGCTGGGAGATATCATAGCAAGAGCAGCCTAAAAACCAGCAGCGTATTAGATATTAGATGACTAAACATCCCAATATGAATCAGAGCAAAATAAAATGCAACTAAAAAAGAAGAGTTAAGAGCACATGCTAATAAGTCGAAATTTAAGAGTGTTAACTCGAACTTCAATCGTAAAACTTCCCAAATATTATCTCACCATACATATGAGGTGTTCCAGGATTATGCATTAAAAAAGATGATTATGCAGTCAAAACGTGGTCCTTGATAAAGCAAAATGGTGGAAGAGAACTAATATTACTTCAAGGATAATTTAATCAAAAAAACAAAAAAAAAAAAGTAACGCGTGATCCATATAAAGCCAATGTTATTGTTCAAGTGATCCACGATGATATGTGAAATGAGAATAGAAGAGCTTGTCAGGTATAGGAATATGGTTTGTATTCAATAAGCTGCTAATGGTGTATAACGTTTTATTAGAATTAGTTGTTGCACATGCAACAGAGATCATGTTTGACTGGACCTTCATTTTTGGGAGTATCAGGTTTTAGACAAATAGCCATGTATTGTAATACAAATAAATACGGTTGGATGGACTACCCACCTCAACAGGCAAAGCATCAGCAGCCAGGGCACGGTCATCAACAACAAGGGGGTTTATACCATCTGCAGTAGCAAGTTCATGAATTCCTGCTAAAAGAGGGCGCCACCTTCTTAAAACAGCAACATATGGAGGTATGATAGCTTCCAGATAGTGTTTGCGTAGGGCACTTTTGTCCTTGCCAATGGCATGCCATACCTGTCACATGAACAAATTGCTATGAGAAAGTTTAATGGTGATAACTACAGTTGCATACGCCCAAGAAACTTTTGAATGGCTGCAAAATACAAGAAATAGCAGTAATCAAAGCAGCTAATATTAGCACAAAACTTACCTCAGAATATAATACACATGATGCAACCAAGACCCGTTGCCTTTTAGTCTCGGTAATCGGTGAGTTCAAGATAGGAGATAATACACTGTAAATGATCATCTGTGAGTCAACTCATAGTTGGAAGGAACCGAAGGTATAAAAGAACTTTACTGGACTAAAAGAATACAACTAACAAGACACAAAAGAAGAAGAAAAGCCTTCCAAATGTGTACCACTTCATCACATGTTACTTAAATTCAAGAAAGGGAAATATTTTTAAGACGTAAACACAAATAACTCTGACATAGAAATAGTCTTAGTGGAGGAAGTGGAGCACAGAAAGGGAGCAAGAAGTGTCACTAAATAGTAGATTAAGTGTAGATATAAATGGATTACCATGTTGACATATCTTCTGATTCAGAGAAAAAGAAATATAAGGTTATAGATGTCATGCATAGTTATTACTACAGATAAATATGCAAATGGAGATGCTTTTTTGGTCTCAGAATAAGTTCCACATGTACATTCAAATGGTTAACGTGGAGCATACCTCCAAAGCAACGATGACCTCGGCTTTCTAGTTGATATTCTGCTATTTGCGTCAAAAGATCCATTTCTGTTACTTTGCCGACGGAAACCTTCCAGAGACCCATCCTCCATATTTACATGCCTGGTGAGCATACAGTCTTCACCATCATCATCCTCCCTCAGTGAAACTAGTACCATCCGCAGCATGCACATGAATGGTTGGTCACTGTCCAATAACTGATAAAGTGCTGACATACCTCCCATTCCAGTACCAGATCCTCCACCAATACCAAGACCACCACCAAGCCCAGATTCGTCTAATAACAAAGCTTGAAGCATTCCAACAGACTTCTTTATTAAAGGAAGTTCAATCCAGTTTCCTTCAGCATCCTTCTCCAAAGCAACTTTCCAAGATTCCCAACCACTGCCGCCTCCACCAAAGACTGGTGGCTCTGGAGAAAGACCGACACCATACCACAGTCGACTTCTGTATTTCCATCCATCAGCTAAATCCACGACACAGCTTCCATATGACACAAAGGCAGAGGAGACTGATTCATAAGGTTCTGCAGCTGCCGCAGCAGTCAATCGTTCCATTACTGATGCAGAAATTTGCCCATTGGCATCAGCCATAGAAGCCAGAACCTAATTCAAGTCATGAAAGGTTACTCACATAGAAGAAAACTCAAAAAATAATATAGTAGAAATTTGTTGACTTGTATTGGCCCATTAAGATCATGCTATTCTCATTTACTGAAGGTATGTAAATATGCATAATAAAGATTTGATTAAAGTGACGACACATCTAGAACGTCACACACTGTAAGATCAAGCATGAAACAGTATGCCCTTCAGAGCACCAAGTACATCCACCAGTCTGTAGAAAAACTAGATATTGGATAATGAAACCTTACAAATACAGATCAACGCCAATTGATTCAAAAGGAGAAAGAAAAAGAACTTGGAGTGATCACTCCATGTCATACAAATCACACTATGCATGTGAGCAGTTATATTAGGGTAAATCAGAAACGCTCAAATCACTATCACATCACCTGATAAACTTACATTAAGAGGAAGTCCTCCAGATTCACTAGCTGTTGAATTTCGACCAGTCATGGAGTCTAGAGTTTCTCCCTGTCCTGTACCAGAAGAACGGTTGCCCATAGGCAACGCCGTTGAAAGCGGGGATGCAGAGATAGTTGGTAAACGTGAAGTACTATAAAGTTTGCTTTGCAAAC
>JAYMSM010000295.1:0-12092 GCA_036897885.1 Plantago crassifolia | reverse complement strand
TGAATTTTGTTTCATTATGTGTTTTGAATAACTTTAATTCATAATAAGTTCAGGAAAAAGTTACATTTGATACTTGTATGAGCATAAGATGAGTTTATAGTTTGAAAGCTCTATATCCTGCTTCTTGTTAGTTTCATATTTGTCTTATGTAGGTTAATCTCACTTTCCAGTTCATTGTAAAAAGTCTTACAATGCATATCTTGATAGATGAGACATAGTATATACGTATCAATAATTTAATTATTCACTTATGACATACGATATATGTTTTATTATAACAGAATGGGTTATTCCTGATGATTCGGATTTCGAACCTGATTCTTCGTCATCACCGGGTTAGTTTCACCTTAAAAGGTTTGCAAAATCATATTAATATATATTTTAATAAGTAGTAATATATATAAGAGATCTACATCGTGATTTTTAATTTACTATGCAATATGCAGGAATTTATTCATCGGACGATTCTTCTGAAAGTTCTTATTATAGTGAAGTACCTAAAGGAAAGAAATGTGTGAGGAAGAGAGCTGCTGATATGGGAAAACATTCATTGGATGGTATGTCTGAAAGTTCCTATGATACTGATGTACACAAAGGAAAGCGATTACCGATGAAGAGAGCTTCTGGTAAACGAATCCATTCATCTGACCATAGCTCCGAAAGTAACTATGATGGTGGAGTCAACAAAGGCAAGGAATGTTTGAGGAAGAGGGATGCTGGTAAACGAATATATTCATCTGACGATAGCTCTGAAGATAGCTCTGAAAGTACTTATTATGGCACTGATGTCAAACGTCACACTACGAAGGAAAGTGACAAATGTAAGAGTGAAAGGTTGTCAAGAAACTATCGCAGTGGTATACAAGTTCCAGAGGCTGAAGTATATGTAATCTCATCAGGTTTAATATCTTTTCGTTCTATTAAATATCATTTTAAATAAGATAATTTTTGTGTACTTAGTTATTTGAACCTGCATTTATTCTTATTACTTTTTGTTTGAATAACATGAAGATGGAGATCATAGTTCACCACCAATACAACCTACAAGGAGGATGTATAGACACCGCGACATCAAAGGTGCAACATACACACGTAACATAATATCAGTTCATTTGAGTTATATTATATTGAAGTTGAACGCTATACATTTTATTAATTATGAACAGCCAAACATGGTGGAGGTTCACATATGGAGAGCAGCAGAGTCAGGAGAACGTCTAGTAAATCATCTCATCTAGTTTCCATGTCAAAGCGCCATGAAAGATCAAGTGAGCACTATTTATTGATGATATACATAGTAGTCTGTGTCTTATCCTATCAATAAAATGTTGTGTTCTTATATTAGGAAATAATCAAGAAATACTGCTATAGTATTCAAAGTGCTAAACTATTTAACATTATTATTATTGTAATTGTTCAGAAAAAGTTGTCTTGTTAAGTTTTCACTGCAGCCAGTTATAAAGTTAAATGTGATAGGCTTGTTCTTTTCACTTTTTATTGTCAGTAATAAGTCAAGCCCTACTGTTGTAATTTGTAAGCTCAATATATGCTAAAATTTTGTTGTTGTCTGTTGAATTTAACAGATCATCGACAAGGCAAAAAACACAACCTTGTCGCCACCAATCGCTCCAAGCCGGTAAACAAAAACAATTGTGATTCACGTACAGGTATGAATGCTAACATTTGTTGTATACTATTAAGTAGTATAAAAAATTATTGTTGCTCAGAATTGTAACTACTGTTTATGTGTGAAACGTCAGATGAAGAGACCGATGCTGATCCGAAAAATTGATTCAGTAAGTAATATTCACATATATATAGAGAGAGAGAGAGATATATATATAACTGTCTGTTGCGGTTATATTTCAGCAAACGTTAGTATGCTAAGTAGTCTGTTTCTTTGCAGAGACTGTTGTGATTAAAAAGAAAGACTGCTACTACAGGAGCAACCTCCAAAGTGTGGTCCGTGATATTCGTGATCTGCATTTGACAGATGTACAGAAAGATTCTTTGAAAGAAACCCCATTCTGGTTTCTTATAAAGTCTATTCTTGAAGGAGACGAAGATGTTCTTCTTGACATTACTAAGAAGCACGAGGATGTGTTTATACTTTATATAAATTCCCAAACAACTTTTACCAGATTTTACTTCATCTAATCACTCCTACAGTACAATTTTTTCCCAAATAGGCACAAAGACCAAAAATATATACTGAAAATGTAACAACTTGAAATAGAAATTACCAAAACTGACGGTTATGCTGAAGTATTTGGTTGTCTCGACAATATGTTTAGAGAGTGCCAACGACCCAGTCACAAAACTCAACACAGAACCTGCTCCTTTTGACTGCACAAACAAAGAGCAGATAGCATATGCAAAAAATTCATTTACTAGAAAATTGTAATCATTAACCTTGCCACATATATGTAATTTACAGATCACCGAATTTTATAAATACTTAGGAGTATTTATCATTACGTATACCATCACTTCATGAATAAAGGACAAGACAGACATATTTATCACATGCAGGGATAGTAAGCCCCTGAACTTTGTCTACAACATGTACATAATCGCTGTTTGGCACTATGATTCCAATATATTTCCATATTACAGTGAAGGGTGTACATAGTTTCCAACCAAGCAGGGTAGTGCAAATAACTCATACATGTGTCAGAGTTTTAGCTCTTTTTACAGCATCATGAAGTAATTGAGATATCATATTCATACCTGGGAGTAGTGTAGAGATCGTCCCGGATGATCAGGAAGACCTGCATAATTGACCTTCTTAACCCGCGGATGAGAGGATAGAAATTCAGCAATCTTTTGTGCATTATCCTGCATATTACAAGTTATCAAACTCAAGTACGTGAATAAGAGAATCGAGAAGGAAACGCTAAAAGATGTAATTATTACATCAATTCCTAAAACAATTGTTACATGCTATATAAGAGAGGTACAAAAAACACACCTGTTGCTTCTCAACACGTAAAGCCATAGTTTTAAGGCCTCTTAGACAAAGCCAACAATCAAAAGGAGCTAACCCTGAGCCTTCTGCATTCTGTAGGAAATATATGTCATTCGCCAAGCTAATGAGCAAGGGAAAAGGTGAAAAGATATGGGCGTAAGTTTGTCACAAGAAACAAGAAGCAAACAAAATCTCTTAAATTTACATAAGATGCTCATGGGTTCTGCTTTAATGACAAAATTTCAAGAGTTTATATGAACTTTTAAGTCTTCCTAGATATGTTACATCCTTAATTGAAACCAATATATGAAATGAAGCACGCCATAAAGATCAAACACACATGTGAGCTTGAAACAAAGATCTTGAAGTTCAAAAGGCTAACCTTTCTCCCTTGATAGCAAGTACACCAGCCATGAGATCACTGTGACCAGCTATAAATTTAGTTGCTGAGTGCATTACAATATCTACAAAATGATGGACAAAATTCCAAGTTGGTAATAAATAAACAAAAAAAATCTGTTTGACACAGCCAAGATGATCAGTAAACAGAATAACTTTTACCGGCTCCGAGTTCTAAGGGTTGAGACAGGACCGGAGACATAATACTGTTATCAACTAATACAAGAGCCCCGTGAGCATGAGCCATGTCCGCTATTTTCTGAAATGGAGATTAACAAGATTGAAAAGTTGTTATCAAACAAAGTACAATACGCTCATATAACAATCCTGAAGTGGAAGCAACATTCAAGCACATTAATTCTTGCTTGAAATTTTAAGACAGCCCCTTAGACTTTCCCATGTACAAACTGTAAGCTCTGTGATCAATTATGTGTGCACAATCATTTCTAATTCACATTCTTTTTGTCCACATTCTCCAATGATTTCAAGCTTACATTTCACAGTTTAAATTAAATAGTTTTATTGAAACTTTCTTACTTCTCTGCCCAGTGTTTGTAGTGCGCCCATTTGCTCAAAACTTGGGTGCTTCTATATATAACGGGAGGGAATATTGTGACGAGTTTACAAGATAACCACAGTCATGATATACAAAAAGGGAGAGCAGATTGAATTTGACCCCTTGAGTTAAACTTATAAAGTTCCACTGCAGGTTCAACCAACACAAAACCATGGGATTTGGCGTGAGTTGCACCCCAGAGTATAGAGTTATAATAAGATCCTCGATTCACTAGCATGTTATAATAAAATTAAATGCAGCATAAAAAACACAAACTTCAACGTAGAGCAACAAAACCAAGGAACTTGACCTGAGTTGCACATCCAAAGTAGAGTTCTAATATAATCCTTCAATTCACTAGCATGATATCATAATCAGATGAAAGATAAATAACTCAAACCTCAACAAGAGCTTGGATTTATTTATAAATAGAAAAAGAAAGACTCAGAGACGACATACTCGTATATCAGAAATCTGTTGGCGAGGGTTTGTTGGACTCTCCAACCAAACAAGCTTCGTCCCAGGACCAATGGCAGATTTAACCACTTCCAAATTTGTTGTATCAACTCGCCTGTATCAGCTAATATTATAAAGTGTACCAATTTAAATGTCCTACGTTTTAGAATAAAACAATAATACTCACTTAACCACAACTCCTGATTTTGGAGTTATCTGAGACAAGAGACGATCAGAACCACCATACATGTCATCTCCAGCTACAATCTCTTGGCCTGGTACGATGAAAATAAAACTTTTTGAATGCTTAATAACATTGAACCACAGTAATACATGCAAATCCAAAAGTGACCAGTCACCTAAACACCAACCCAAGAACTCCAAAGTCCAATCCAAAATACAGATAATACAGCAGACAATTTCCAGTAACACCCCAGGTGTACCATGACTAATCACCAATTTGACTCTAAAGTTTCAAAAAATATTTATATCCCCAACTTACAATGATTAAGAGGGGAAGTGCAAGCAAGCATTTCGTAAAGATTATTAATCAGTATATTTCATGACATAAAGTAGTATCAGCAAAAATTGCCAAACTTGGGGAGCTACAAGTAATATCTTCAGATACAAAACAAAAATGGCAAAAAGGTCAGAATATGGATTACTACTATCCAAAGTAACACAAATATAACACAGAAGGAACGGATTACCAGTTCCAACAAGATGAGTAATGGCTGCCAGAGCAGCCATTCCACTAGTGAAGCACAATGCTCTATCAGCTTTATCAAGTTTAGCGAGGATTCTGAATAAGAGAAGACATAATTACATAAGCAAATCAGAACGGCATAGCTAAAAATGTTTATATATTAACCAATACAAGAGAATTACAGACCTTTCCAAGGCATCCCTTGTAGGGTTCCCACTTCTTGTGTAATCATAAGTGCCATAGTCTGTTGCTGAAGGCTGTAGATAGTCATGATATTAATATGCCTTATATCATTAGTTGAAAGGAAGCAGAAAACAATATTGCTTTTCCCTTAAGTTTTAGAAATTTTATGTTTACCCGGTTTTAGAATATTTTGTTCTTCAATATCCATTAAGCATCTGCAAACTATTGCCCCCGTTAAAAAAATAATAAAAAATCCTGGCTTTGTTACTGATTCTACCTACAGGCCACACACACATATTCAGTATCCACTAGTTCCCCAACAGAGAAGACTGGAAATCCATGAACTGGTATGAAGATTGGCAAAGTAAGACGAAAGTGAGATAACATCTTTAAAAAATATGTACACGAATTGCATTATTATGTTAATCTCAATGGAAGTCATGGATGCATGGACAAACATTTATAAATATTTTAACTTCTGGTGAAAAAAATGACAGTAAGATTCTTTTTCTTTTTTTTTTAAAGAAAGAAAGATACCTGCTTGAAAGTTGCCGTCTGGTATAGAGGAGTGCTCAAGGCACCATAAGGATCAAAATCATTGGAAAAGTTCATCAGCATCGTTGAGACACTCGGCTCTCTTTCAGCAATGTTTTCCACAGTTTCAATATCTGCCAGGAAATAGCATTTATGTTTTGCCACAATAAATATATAACACCCATACATTTCATCCAATAGTGTAAAACTGTAAATGCAGGTTATATTTTTCTTTATCGGGAGTACTCAGACATCCTTACCCACAGATAACTTGGTCATGCCATCAACCAAACTGGAGGCACTAGCATCCATCACTCTATCGTTTAAGCAATTCAATTTGATGCTCTTACCACTCAAAGCACTTCTATTTGGCACAACTGGTTTGCACCCACACAGCGAGGAGCAATTCACATTAGCAAAATCCTACAAACATAAAGAAAGAAGGTTCTTCTCTAGGTTAAGAGTTAGACAAAATTCCAAAAGTACATCAATGACGTAAACAAACACTTGTTTATCTGGCACATGATACAGTTAAGTGGCAACAAACAACCATATGACTATTCCCAGTTTAAGTTCTTATCAACATCACAAAGTTGATACTTGTTACAACTTGGATAGAGTAGCATAATTCGAACTCAAAACATTGTCTGAATTTGACTAGGCAAAACAGAAATTAATTGGACTGTTTCAGCAAGGACATAAAACTAGACATTATGATTCTCTTACAAATTCAATTATTCCATGGAATATAATATCTTAATGAATACACAATATTAAAAGAGAATTCAGTACAATATGGATATGAAGTGAGTATACATTTGCCAAAGGAAAGTTAACAAAAACACTAGTATTCACATATCAAGATTAGATTTTTATGGCTAGTAAAATTCCGAATTAAGAAAGTAATTGAAGAAAAGGCAAGCCCCCTCTCCTAATTGTAAGAAGGAAGGATATAAAGAAATTAATAGAGTAAGAGATTAGATGGAGAAAAGGGAATTGAAAAATACTGACGAAGGGTTGATGAGTGTTGGTGGAGAGAGAAGTGAAGAGTGATTTAAGAGAGAGAGCAGAGGCAGCCATTGTTAGGTTTTGCAAGGAGTGAATTAATTAGCGCATCATCATTGAGAAGAGGGTCGCTGTTTCTTCTTTTGACTTCGTCTAACAGCACTGCATACGAGCTGGGGTGAACGGCGCGGCGGAGGTTTCTGTTCTGTTATGGGGATGGAGTGGAGGCGTAACGGCAGGCAGGCAGGCGAGGATTAGAGCTTTTGGGGAAATGAACTTTTGTCAATTTTGTTTGACTTGAATGTATATTGAATTTTTTTTAAATGTTAAAGACCAAATTTTTCTGAATTGGAGGACTGAAGACCGGACCAGGATGGTCCCCCGGACCTAAGACCGAAAATTCGGTCCGGTCCCGTTCCAATTTTTTGCTTCGGTCTCGTTTATGTTCAATCCCAGAAGAGAAATAGAAAAAGAAGAGTTAATGTATATCTGCAAATTTCTTTATCAACTGTCATCAAATCCAATTCTCATATTCCACTCTATTCATCCCAATTTCCCATAACAAAAAAAAACAAAATTGAGAAACAAGTTATTTGAAGTGTCAATTTCTTATTGACACACTTATTTTAACTCTTAACTCCTTCAAATTTGAGTAGATGCTAACTAAGCATTTCTTTCTTATTTTGCAGGTTCATGATTTCATGGATCAGTTGTAACTAGGAAGAGATGTGTTCCATTCTCCAGTTTCTCCATTACATGAAGATGAGCTAATGAATGAAGATACAAGTGCTCTGCATGATGATGATGACAAAACAATGATGACTCAGGAAACCATGGCACTGATGAAGGGAGAATCTAGATCAGGACTAAAGATAATCAGACTGAGTCTCTAGCTCAGCTTGAAATGATTCTTCAGCCTACACTCAACAATCCATCTAATCAAGTTAATATAGGAGTCAATTTCTTATTGACGACTTAAATTATTTATTTTAAGTCTTTAATTTTGAAATATCCTACATATTTTCCTATTTATCAAAAAAAGTGTCTAATTGTGTGCTTATACTTGTATGCAGGATCATCAGTTTCAATCTCAGACTATCTATCAGCCTAGACCAGTGACACAAGTTAATGTGGGGTTCCAGCCTGTGTTCGTATCTGGGTTTCAACAAGCTCATCAGCAAGCTGAATCATCACACCAGGCCAAGCAGCTTTTCTTGTCTGTACCATCTAGCAGCTCACCACCTGTCTCTAAGGACAAATCTATTACTCTCAATCTTGAGAATTACTTAGCATCTCTCAGCTCGGTAAAGACAGCCAAGATTCCAGTTATCGAGAATTTTCTCAGTGTAGATGAATTTGAGGCTGATGACAACTTGCTAGAAATGTTTAAGATAGAGGCTACTCGTGGGCCGAATGACACAAAATTCTCGTAGGACGATGCTAAGTGGATTGAAGAAGCCTCTCAGTCTATGACTGCTATAGGTAAGCTGCTTAGTCATCAATCTAATAAGGTTAGGAAAGTCTATCGACTCATTTCAGATAAGCTTGATGATAAAGTAGTTAAGGACTTGGTCTACAAAGTTGAACACCAATTTAATGCTCAACGACTTAAGTTCGACAAGACTATTGAAAGGATGGAACAAAAGCATGTTAAGGAGATGGAAAAAGTTCAGAAGGACTTGACCAGAGAAATTACTACTTAGGTTCGACAAGAACTGATGAAGGACATGAGAGAGCAAGTTCTCAATGAACTAAAGCAAGAATTGGCTACTAAGGCTGAAGTCCAAGATATATCTCACTATACGGTTCAAGCAGTCAAGGATTCTAACCGGGACGTGATTGACAAAGTCTCGCCCAAGGTGGATTCACTCACTTCAACCATATATGAAGACATCAGAAGATGAAAGAAAAGCCATAATCCTCGCCTCCGCGTGCAAAGATGATGAACACAAAACGGGGGAAAAGAAGAGAGATAGAGATGGAGATGATGATTCTCAAGCTGATCAGTCCAAAAGACAAAGGACTCATCTATCTCAGGCTAATACTACTAGAAGGCACATATCATATATTTTCGGTCAAAGACGCTACGGAGGTTCCATTGGACATTATTCATCTCGATATGATGCCCATCAAGTGGAAGAAATGAATTTTGAATCCCTGCTGTAATACCAATTGACAACAGAGTTAATGCTCTACAGGCTGACCTTCATGAAAATCTTGCTAGCTGGACCTGGCCACCAAGGAAAAATCAAATACCTCCCAACAACTCAAGCTTTCAACCTATCATCACTTCGAGTTCAACTCAGGCTGAATCAAGTCAAACTTTCAAACAGCCTGAAACTTCAAGGAGCTCAACTCAGCCCAGACTAGCTAATATCAGGCCATCAGCTATGCTCTCTGCTCAAAGGCCAAATGCATTTGTTGAAGAGTTACCAGAAATGCAACCTGATGTAAGGAACAAGAATCTCTACTTGATAAACATCATGAATGATCTTTCAGTTGCTCAATCAGTTCACGCGCAGAACTCAAATCTATGGAGTAGACTGGTATTCAAGGTGGAAGTAGACCAACCTGAACTTCTACAAGAAGAAGGCTGAATCTATCAGATCAACCTGATGAAAAGTAATACCAGGAGAAGAAGTTAACATTGTCAACTGGGCTGATAGTATATTCAGATCAAATTAGGCCAGACAAGCTGATGAGTATACAACTGTTCAAAAAGATTTAACTCCGGAAGAGGGGAGTTTGTAAAGCTAATCAACAGAAGAAGGGAGCTAGTGGAATCCAACCCATTAGCATTCGTTGCAGATGACAAGTATGTTGATAAACTTATCAGGCTGATGATCATCAATCTGGAAATTAAATAAATATATACCATACTGGACGGGATTCAAGCTTGATAATGACTTCATGAAAAACATCAACTATTTCATGAAAGACATCAATTATTTCACAGGCAAGTATCCAGGAGTTGATTCACAACTATCAATTAAGGTGGATCATGCCAAAGAACTTATATTTGTCTGAAATCTTCTCTCCATGTGTGACTACAAGTATGTATGACATCAATCTGCTTCAACGGGAACAAATGTCCGAATATCATAAAATGGCTAACTTTGAAGTCTGGCTGAGGAATAAGAAGAAGCTTCCTTCTGTCAAATGGGGATCAAACAACAAGACGGACTGGGTGATTAGTTAGCTCTTCAACGGACTGAATGCACCTATAAGAGCACCCATATCGCTAATTAGGTTGGACTTCACTGAAAGAGAACAGAAAGAGGATATGGTTTGGCTAAAAAGGATTTACCGCACCTATGATTTCAGTCATGAAGAATTGAATAAAAGATGGTTACTGGGTAGAATCATTTATGCAATAGTAATGCACAACCAACATCCTGAGCTTGATGTGTTTGAATGTTATAGAAGAGGAAGAGAAGAAGAAAGAACCTTCATCTGGATTTACTAAATCTACGAGGCCTTCCTCAAAGAAACTCAGCTCAACATTCTCACATGGAATAAGATTAACTCAGAGTAGTCATAGACTAGGATATTTGAACTGTAACTTCTTGTTACTCATTCCATATCAAATAAAAGTGGTTTCAGTTCACGTTCTTGTCTTTGATATTGTATATGCTTATCTCTATCTCTCTAATTAAGTGTTTTGTATCCATCACCAAAAAGGGGGAAATTGTTAAATCAGACCCTTAAGTGAATTTGATGAGGATACTAAGTTAAGAAGCTAGGCTGATAACCCCTAATGATTAAGTCCTCTCAGGCTTAAAAATGTAAAGGTGGTATCAAGCTTATTATCTTCTTTATGTTGTTTGTATTCATCAGGTATAGGTTTGCAGGTAGGCTGATTGAAAAAGATCTAAGCAGGCTGAAGCTTGGAGTTCCAAGTTGAATCCAAGAATACTTATAAGCTAAAGACCAAAGTGTTATCATCCTAAAGACAAGCATCAGGCTGACTCAAGTGTTGTCCACATCAGGCTAACTTGAAGATTCCTAGGATTGACTTCAGAAGAAAAAGATGTCATTGTCATATTAGGATTGCAGGCTGATATGGTGGTTGGTGACCAACCTAAAAACATAGTACCATGTGGGTTCATGCTATCGTCACAAAAGTTGTATGCTACTGCAACCTGTCACATCACACCAAGATAGTACAAGGGACAATAGGCATGAGATTTAAATGTGTCTAACAACAATTTTTTAATATCCCTCTTTATATACATGAGGATTCATTTGAAGAAGGGACTACTGGAAATCCAACTATTCAAGCTCAAGCACTCAAGCATTCAAAAAGCCAAGTTCACTGCTCAGATCTATACATAGCTTAGAAACTCTTGCTTAGGTTTCCATCTCTTGTATCTGATACTACTTTCACCAAGTATATCAAAAACTAGATCATTCTACAACCTTAATAGCTGTGTAAAGCAACTAAAGTATCTCCCAAATTTAATGGAGTGAAAAAGTTGTGATAACATTGTGGAGTAACTTGTGGTTTAGCAAGTGAAAGGTACAATGGGAAGTCTTAGTAACTCTTAGGTTTATTAGAGTGAAAAGATTGTGTGTTAGTCTTGAGGTAGCATAGATTTTGTTGTAAATCCTTGAGAGGATATCCATTGTTGTAGGTTTAAGCTGCTGCAGTAAATCATACTACTTAGTGGATTCTAGGCTGAGGCCGAAGTGAACTAGTGGAGGAATTACACAATTTTCTAAAACCACTCTTAGTTGTTTGTGTTGATTACTTTCTTGCTTGCATATTACTTTTGTTGATATCTATTTTAATCTCAAGCTAAGCATTAAAGTGTACACAAAGCATAACAAAATACGTGAAAGATATCAAAGGAAGAGCTCTTAGCTTAACAGGATGAACCAATAAACCTGTTAGAGATATTCCGCTACATCTAAACTCTTTTTGAGAGCCTAAAAAGCTTTGTGCATATCATTGTACGAAAAGTTTAAAAATTCTGTTCACCCCCACTCAAGACGTTTACTTAGCTCTCAGGGACCAACAAGAGATGAAATCCTAGCTAGGAACCCTAGGTTAGTTGATTCAGATGATTGATTTATAATCTTTTGCAAAACGTAGTTTGTGCTTCTTGTGCATCTAGAATCCAATATGCTAATACCATAATCATCTAATGAATCCTTATTCATTAAATCTAGATATTCGATACACACGCCATGAACACGAATTGTCTAAAAGAATTGACGACTCTAGTTAGACAATACAATAGTATGACTTGATCGTATACTGAACTCAAAGGTTATTTAGTCAA
>JAYMSM010000294.1:0-12120 GCA_036897885.1 Plantago crassifolia | reverse complement strand
AGACTATATCATGTAAACAAAACTTCTGACTATCCAAGAATATGGGTTTCTCCTGCAATTATATTCACTCTCATTAGCAGAGTCAAGAATTCAAGTATGGGGCTAGGAAATTGATATTTCAAGAATATGGGTGTCATAAAATTCTAAATATTTTAAATATTTAGTGATAAAATATGTGGATTATAAATATTCGGGAGGCAACATCCTCCTTCCACCACCTATGTCTCTGCCCCTAGGCTCTAACTCACACTCGAGTGCAATTTAAAGGCAAAGAGTTGATTTGTTAATGTGCAAGAGTCATGATTTTAATTTTTTTTTTATATAATTGCATACATAAAATGTAAAAATTGACATGATTTCAAACTTCAAGGAGTATACTGCACATATTTTAAAACTTGAGGAAGTATATTGCATGATACTTAAAATTTCAGGTGGGAACTGCATAAACTTATTCACTTTTGTGAGGCCTCTAAAAATATAGGACCTGGGAGTATGTACTGTATTGCACCTTTCACATTGGAGCTTTACATAAAAAAGGAACATCCTTATATAGGGAGTAATCAGGTTCTTTTATCTGTATAAAAGATGAAAATCACCAATTTATGAAATACAAAAGGAACATCCTTATATGTTGAATCTATATGTTTCAATATTGAAACTTCACATGTAATATATTTGGACCCAAATTAATTTAGAAAAGTCCTGATAGTACATTACTACAACAAATGGAGACATTTCTGGATTTTCCACACTTGCATTGCATTGCATTACTTCCAAATAGTACAGCGCCAGAAAATCGTCCTCCTCCTGCCGGATAAGTAAAGTATACTTTCTGCTTCAACTCTTCAACAAGCTTACAGTTACAGGAATTATATGCCTCAATATTTTTTGCTTCAAAGAAAGCATACGGATCAAAAGAAATTTCTGCAGAGACAAAAGAAAGAATATAGATTTGTAAAGAGAAAAACTGACTGCTCTCAATAAAGGATAAATTTCGACAAGTTTATAAAATTCTATATGTTCATCAATTGTCTTTCAGTTTAGCCTTGGAATTGAAAGTAAAAAGTAATCGAGAGTAGGAAAAACACCTTTAAAATGTGATCCTGACAACAACAGTCATCCCAGAATTAGAGATAGAAGTTAGACATTAGAACCAAGCCCAACTCCGCTAATTATTTTCCAGAGCTTAGTGATAGAAGTTAGAAATTAGGGTTATTTCTGTTGTGAGATTACGTGTGCACTTTCATTGCTCAGATATCATGGTTTCACTAGGCTCACATGCCAAAAGTTTCTGTTCTGCAAAGTATGCTACTCAACCGTTTTATTGCGTTCTCTACGCCATATCAAATGGATAAACAAAAGCTAAGATAATGTGAAAAGTAAGTTACACAACTTTGGAAGAGAGATTGTGCTCACAGGTCACAACTAAAGATACTTCAAGAAGAGTACAGGCAGGAATAGATAAACTGAAGTGTGGCAACTGACCTATCATACACAAGTACACAACAGCAACTACTCGTTCTCTGAAAGCAGCACAAAAAGCTCTCCGTCAGTCAGTGCTCCCATCTGCATGGCCCTTTCCAAAGCAGTGAAGCCCCAAGCATCTTTTATTGATGCACGTGCACCTCTGGATATCATATGTCGAGTTAAAATAGTATTAAAGGAGACAATAATCAGCTTGGTCTTCATAATATAACAATGACATATCATAATCACCAGAGACTACATAAAAAAAAAACAGATCGCTCATTTGGCAAAAGAGAAATTATTTGATATCTGGCGCCAATTCAATATAAAGAGTAAAAGACTCGCCATAAGTGCGCAAATACCCAAAATAGAATAAGAACAATATACAAACTCGGAAATTAGTGAAATACTGCCTTTTCTTTTCACTTTCTAAGAATTCAAAACGACTATATCTTGGATCCACTTTGAACTCGTAGCATAAAATATCTTTCAAATAGGTAATAAAAGAATATTCTGAAAAGAATTTCTTCCTATTGGAACCAGGGAGTGCACAAAAGAAGATACTGTAAGCAGTTTTACCTTCTAAGGAAAAACTTTGCCAGCTCAATGTTTCCTTTCAAGATGCAGTGTTGTAGTGGAGTTCTGCCATGGAAGTCACACTTATTTATATTGGCACCAAACTGTAATAATAGCTCAAGCATCACCAAATTTCCACTGTGGCAAGCCAGATGTAACAAGGACCAGCCCTGGAGGCAATCCTCAGGATCGCTGGAGGAATTGAATTTCTCACAGGTTGCTGGATTGAGCTGTTTCTTTTGATTTTGAGGATCTTCTGAATCTGGCTGATCGTGATACAAATTGCAACCGGCTACTTCGTCATAAACTGAGTTGATTACATTCATTTCTGATGTTATAGCCATACGATAGACCTCCTGCAGGTTATTGGCCTTGACTGCACCCCAAATGGTTGAAGAAGAAACATTCATGTCTTTGTTTACAAGCTGTTTCTTAACGTACTGCAGAATAATTCAGGTGTTAAGTTTTCCAGATGATAACTCCAAAGAATAAAATGAACTACAAGGAAAAACAATCTCATCAGTTCATCTGGATCTTTTATTAACATCAATTCATCTAGATATTATCTGTAACCACCTCCAGGTGCTTAATTCAGGCACAACAAAAGAATGGTAGCTGATTAGACGACATTGGCTAAAAAATGAATCGAGCATGTCAGACCAACGGTTAGAAATATTGTCACGAGAATGATAGCTGAACACTAATACAATAGCATATACTTTTAGATTGCCCTTAAGAAATAAAAACCCTATTATAGCAATCCCCAACTAGGAAAAAATAGCATACCTTTGCTTGAATATACTTTTCTTTCAAATGCACTGCATCCTTGGGTCCTGGTTTTGTAACCAATGGTAAGTCTTCCATCTCATCTTTTCTGCATTCATCAGTTGGAAATTTAGTCAATAACTTCTTTCGAGAAATAAATAAGCACAAGGCATAAAGAGAACGGTAAATGTGATAGGTAAGAACATGCACCTGATAGTTTAAAATTCATACAAAATCAAAATTTACACATAACCGAAAAAATTAATTTATCGGCATTATATCATAATTCTACTAGCACATATTTGTCATATGATATTACAAGTGCGCTTTTTTCCGTTCCCATGGAAGATTTAGTCCTTTGGACTTGGAAAAATTACAATTACTGTCCCTCAGATTATGAGAAACCACATAACATTAAGTTTGGTCAAATGAACAATTACAGATCTATACACGCTATGTAGTGAATTTGCATTGGCTTCTTTCTGGAGACATACATTGCAAAGCATACATTTTGCACGTCTTTCTCATATTCGCAGAATAGGCACCTAATATAATAGAATTGAGTATCAATACATCTCATAGAAGGAGAACAACGCTTGTTAAATACTTTTCTCAATTTTCAGGCACATGTAAGTACTTCACTTCATGTGGTCATACTCCCATTAATGCCAATCTAGCATTCATCAGACACTCATATGGTATAGCATTGCGGTAACAGTAACTATGAGCAAACTTACGAGTCGCACTGCAGTTGAGGAAAATCTTCCCAGATAGAATTACAATATGCATTACCAAGAGCTCGAAATAAGTCCAAGACAGCCGGCTCCCATACTTTCACATCCAAGGTAATGGATCGTACCTATACATTTGAAAGCAAGATATGTTAGATCAAGTCATAAGAAAATTACTTTAGTTCAAGAGCATATTAACTGTCATGCGCGCACACACACACACATACAGACCGGGAAAAGAAGAGTTTAACACGAAATTAAACTCCAAATAACCCTTCCTACTTAAAGATTTTATTTAAAGGGTTAAGTTACACAGAATCATGGTGTTTCATCTTCTTTCTTTATATTGGCAGGATTAGACTATAGTAAGTTTTGCTGGTCTGCAAGTAAAACTAGAAAGCATATGTATGTACACATAGAAGAATGAATTAGCAAAGTACAGAACTATACATTAAATAAACTATCCAGTTTTCCTCTTCTACTTCAAAAGAGAGAAGTGAAATTCCCAGCCATCGATCTGTTACAATAAAGTATACCTTTGATATGTGAACACCAAGATTCCTATGGATGCCAGAGCACTCAATACACATTAAAATGCCAAGATTTAGAGATGCCCAATCAGGTTCGGAAGCATTGCATTCAGCACACTGGCCATTCCCAGGAACTTCTCGCAGAATTCTGGAAACAGAATCTGCTACTGTACTGCCACTGGGATCAAGTTGTTGACTATAAGATGCACCGTAGGTATCATGATTTTTATCTTTATTAATTGATGCACTATCCAGCTGCCGTATTAAAAAAAACATTGGTTATTAGAGGAGATTTCTTAAAATAATTCATCTGAAGCAGGAAATGTGAAACTATACCTGTAGTTGAGAATTCAAAAGGGAAGCAATAACTCCTGAGATTTTATTCATCCAGTCGAGCCTGTCAGCTTCATTTTCAGCCTATCCACAGAATTGGAGAAGTTATATTGTAGCTCAAACTGAAAATCCAGAGTACAAGCTTTCAGCCCATCAAATAATCCTCAAGTCTCAGACGTTCAAGTTATCAGGGTTGTTGGAGAATCATGTATGATTATGAGAATTCATTTCAGCATATGATCCTTATGGAAAGCAACATCTTTATCCTAAGAGACTATATTACTGAATTCAGATCCTTATAATACAGATATAACGAGAAAATAAGCGAAAAGGCCAAGATACACATTAAAAGAGAAAAGGACAAGATACTTTCCTTGTTAGCCCTTCAATAAATAGAAGTAAAAACTTATGCACAAGAATGTAAAGATCCCTGACTCCCTGCAAACTATACAAACTTCCAAGTTTCAAACACATGAAGGTTGTCAATGAAAGGGTCCCCACAGCCGACTACGGATTATTCTAATTGAGACTCTGATACAATGTGACCATGAGGGCTACAGCCCTTCTCTTCACTTCTCTTTTCCCTTATTTTTGTTGGAACATACTGAAATATTCACAAGCTGTGTACCAAAGAAAGGAAGGATAGCCCTTTCAACTGATGTGAGGTCAATCAACCAGCTGAGAATTTTCTTTTTCTTTCCTTTCTTTTAATCATTTCGTACAAATTAAATTAGAAAACCAATAAGTTATATAGTAGCTAAAGATGCCATAAAAAATGGCATCAACGAATAGTCATTACTCAGTACCTCTCAAAAGTGCATGTCTAAAGTACAATAATCACACACCATTACCTGCAAGGTGAAAGTTTTCACTGGTGATATTATTCTGAAGCAAAGACGTAGATCAGAATCCTCAGCATCAATCTTAATTGTTGAAGTTTGCAGGTCTACAGTACTACAACTTAAACTTTCATCACCATTTGATGAGGAACGGTGGTGCCTTGTGCGGAATCTACCAAATACACGACTATTGTTTTCCAGTGAATTGAAGGACTGAGATGGAGATGCCTGGAAAAAAGCAACTAGGTTTACTTTTCTCGTCAAATGTTGACAAAACATGATGATTGAGAAGAAAATGAGTATTCTAATTGGCCAGTTTGGTAAGAGCGGGGAACACGAAATAGTAGATAGGTGTGCTGATCAGATGAGTTGAAAGAACATATAATTGTTATTGTAACTAATTATTTCATTAAAAAAATATCACTGTGAAATAGCATATGCAAAATGTTCAGGACATTTCATTTACTATTTCATAGTTCATACTGCAATTCAAGTATTCAGTAGATTACTTCAATTTGAACTTTAAACCACGCGCGGCGGAGCCCCAAAATTAAACAAAGCTAAAACCTTCAGCTTATGTACATAATAAGTATGCCAACAGAGATCCACTTAAAGCAATGAGATAGTGCACCTTAACATCTGAGGAAAACAAAGTGACCTCATACGAACAAATTAGGATGCAGTTTATGTAAATATAGAGGGTCTAACTGAAGATCCGTCTCAAGGAAAAGAAGAATCACTTGCAAATGATTATCCCGACTAATGTAGTTTGACCTAACAAATAATAGCATACCCCTCGTTTGGCACCTTTGTTTCTGTAATAATATAATGTCCCCTGACTGTCAAGAACAAAAAATCTCCTCTTCCAATCAGCTCTCAGGCTTGAAGATCTTTTCAGAAGATATCCCTGCTTGATTGTCAGCACCTATATAAAATAAGGAAGCTCCATAATTTACCACATTCTAGTCAAATATTATCTAAAAACTATATAACAGCAAAGAACATAGTACTCAATGACCTAAAATTCAAGGGACAATCAGACAAAACACTCAGGCCCTTTTTAAGCAAATCGGATACATACATGATCATCCATTAATTGGCCACTAAGAAGCAAAATTAGGCCATTAATATCTCATGATTTGAGGTCGAAAAAAAGAATGCAGATAATCTATCTCCAGAAAAAAAAATGACATATATAGTGAAAACATAGATGGATACAGATGCATACAATATGTGCAAGGGGAAAGATTGCACGTGGAAGCAGCAAACGAGCGATACATCACTATCCATCAGGAATGCTCTAAACCAAAGACACGGTTCACATTCAACAAAGTAATAAGCAAACCTCTTTTTTAACATAAGCCAAATATGGGTCCTAGTGATGCATCTGTCGAATCATATGACAACTCACCTCACCTTTAGCACAGGACTGCATGATTGCTTCCATGCTTTTGTAAGAATTTGTATCCAACCCATTCATGACAATAGCCTTGGAAGAAGTTGATACATCATTGGATACCTGCAACTGGGCCATCTCTGATTGTGTTCTAAATTCTTGGATCCTTTTAGCAAGTTTATCTTGTTCAATGTTTGCCTGCTCCTTGGACTGTTGAGCATATGTCAACACCTGAAGTTGCAGTAATGACAAAATATTAAAGAGGCATGTTTCCAATGGTCGGATCTGATATAAATGCGCGTAAGTATTAGAAAAACTAGTTAGTATGCACACATGTCTTTTTGGATGATTATTTTGTTGGATTAATACAAGCAATACATGTAGGTTTTCATGCAACAGAAGCTGGCGAGTGTACCATGTACAAGTATAGGATATCATTCTTAAGCATAAAAAGGAGATTGCTCTAGAACTCAGCAATGTCCATAAATCTAGCGCATTATCTATGTTTTTAGATATGGTGTTGCTTTTGTTGCCAAAAGTGTGTGTAGAACTCAGTTTTGCATTGCGCTTAAGAAATAAATGTAGAGGGGGGGAAAAGTGGAAAATACACTACACCAGCAACATTTCTTAGCGTTTATTTTGGAAATGCAGATAAAAGTGATCACTTTTCCCATGACATAGGGTAGCTAATATTTGTGAATCTAAAATAGTTTGACTTGCAATAGTTTATTATTTTACGGGAAGAACCATCGACCAAATTCAGACAAAATAATTAATTAAATAAATAAATCACAAAAACATTAGCAGTCTAGAAAAGTTTGGGAAAGGGTCCTGAACAGTAGCCTCAAAAGGCCTACTTATTGACGAAAGAGGGGAAGTCCCTTTACCACTCAGAGGTAATACGTGGGAAGGTCCATGAGAAGTCTGAGTTACTCTTAAATGTCCATGAGAAAAGAAAAATAAGGCAGGGATATAACATGCAATCCACATAAACGTTCTTGGTACTTGTCTTTCCTAAATGCAAGCTTAACATCAATGTTACCATGAGGAAGTAGGTATAATTCACGTACCTGGTTAATGAGCGGTTCCATCTGATTTAGTAAATCATACCCCTAATATGATAAAATAACACATATGTGAGGTAAAAGGCAGCAACGCGCAGTTAACGATTCTGTCAAATTTAATAACTTGAAACGCACCAATTTGAAATATCGGAGATGAGCGTCCATGATTGCACTAAAGGATTCCAAGAATTCGAATTTCTTTTTAGCTTCAATGTTGGTCAGGGCATTCACCTGAAATTCTTAAAGTCAATGAAAAGCAGCAAAGATCTAAAAGCGGAAGGAAAAATAATAATAGGGGAACTGAAGTACCAAATTAAAGCGGCTTCTCTCAAATGCGGACTTTGAATTGTGAAGATCCTGTTAAAGAGTAAGGCAAGAAGCATGTAAAACAAGGGATACACATATTACATGACATTCTGGTAACTATACCAAGTTAGGAAGGAGCATCAACTCATTTTGATCAAAGAAGACATGATGGAACTTTAACATCAAATTCTTAGACTGATAGAACAAAAAGATAGACCATAAACATGCATCCATTAGATTAAGATATTCATAGAGAATCTGTAACTGACAAAAAGAACTCGATAATGACTACAAGCATTTCACAATGCAAAATCATCCCAAATTCCTATCTTTCTTTTTACAAATCAATGTTGTACATAATAGGTCACTTAAACCATCAAGCATATGATATTATGCAGAATCAGAAAAGACTTAAACTATTAACTTTTGCAGCGATATGATCATAATTATGGTGGAAAATACATTCAGCAAAGGACTAATTATACTAACATCCCAAAGCTTCAGTCCCAGTGTCCCCCAATGTGCTCAACACATAAATGTCATAATTTATATACAAAGAAGTAAAAAAATCATACTTCCTCTAATTCAGCAACAACATCATCACGTGTAGTCTTTTTCAAAGAAGCAACTTTCTCTCGTGCCTGACATGAAAAGCACAGTTTAGGGCTAGGCGATGATATGAAAATAATGGAAGGGGAAAAAAAAGAGGTATGTTCTAGAACATCAACATATGAATAAGATAGTTCAGTTGACATTTCAATTTCAAAAAGCAAAACTGCAGCAGTGGTAAAGGATTGTCCTTCTGGGGGACAAGGAAGTATGATCTATTTGCACGTAAGTGGTAAAGGGGGCTAATTTTATGTAAGCATTAGATTTCCACAATTCTCATCAGGATATTATAAGCTGAATCTATTGTACGAGGATTATTCATATAACGAGGATTATTCATATAAATACTATAAGCATGCAGCTCTTACAGCTCACTGAGAGTCTGACTTAACTATTTAATTAGTGACTTAGTGTTCAGTAGATGGAGAGGGAATAATAAACTTTAAAGTACCGGAATGCATTATTACATAACAGAAATTAAATGTGCCTCCTTCAGAGCAATATGACTGAGAAGGAGGTCTATTCTCTTTGTACGTGAAGCTGCTTGTGAGTTGCCGGTTTCTAGAATCAGCAGCAGGAACTTTAGATAATTTATAACGTAGAATGTTGATGCCTGCAACTATTATTTCCATTATTATATTAAGCAAGTTATTTATTTAAAGTAACATCTATGTTATGTTCCTAAATTCAACTGCAATGTTATTTCTGAAAGATGTAATAATACTTGGTCATATGAGTTGATAGCCTTGTCAAATCGTCGGCGTGAGTCCTGCAAATGAAAAAATGACAATCATCAGCAAAGAAGGTATATATACACAGTGGATCTCAGAGAATCTGCTGAAAATTAATTTTTAAGCGAATGGAGAATAAATCTTTAGGATGAAATACACAAACCGAGGAAAAAGGAAATTCTAAGAGGATGTTAAAGGAAAACGGTGACATTAAAAGAACTCATATCGCAACAGCGTAACAAAACATAGCTTAAGATTGCTGATCATAGAGAAAGGGGGTCAAGAACACTCAAATAAAAAAACAATCAAAAAAAATTATGAGTACAATTTGGTGTATGTATACCAAATCCATACTTTGTACCTCCCTAAAAGAAACACCAATACCAATCTCTAAACAAGATAGTCCTTATCCCCCAGGATTCTCAAGAACCGTCTTCGCTACTGAAAACTAGCTACACTGCACAGGGTTCAAATGGCACAAACTGAACTACAACTCATTTACAGGAAAATAAACTCTTAACACTTTGAAAGGAAGAAATCAACAACTAAAATTCCAACAGAATTCCATATCAAATAAAATCCAATTGTTTGGCAAAAGATGAATGCTGGAACTAGCATAAAGTTATCATGCCCCATCATCATTTAAGACTAATTTGGTGAGGTAAAACAAATACGGATAAATATTAGAGAGAAAGCAGTTTAGTGGAAGTTATATGCAGTTAGGCATTCCTTACCTATGTTACCCAGACTTGGCACTAAGTACCTGATTCGGGTTTGTATCATGTATCGGAGTCGCTATTTCATGAAAAAAATAAGTTCATGTTTGGATATTGCAAGTGCCATATGCCCATACCCTTGTTGAAGTGTCAAGTATTCAACAAGTGTAAGGGGAACTATAGAATTGGGGTAACATAGTTCATTTTATGCCTATAAACATGTGGATGTGCCTTTAACTGCCTAATCAGTCAATGAGAAGAAAACTGCCAGAAAGCTTGGGAAAATTTGAAAGTACGTAAGCAGTGGAGGCGGAAAAAAGTCTTGCAGAAAGTGAGAATATAGCAAACGTCATTACATATACGGGCCTACCTTTGCCTCTTGTAGATCAACGGACAAGAACTGATACAACCGGTCAACAAGAACATGCTCGACCTACAGCACAAGATCTATCCATAATTTGAGATATAAAAAAAAAAATCACACGAATGTACACAAGTGGCAGCGTTAACGCAGAATTCTAGAAATGCAAGTATGATCTACATGGTAAACCTAGCAATATTGAGTATCTAACCGGCTCATTTCCTATTCGTATGTATGACAGAATAACTAGGCTGTAAATGATCAATTGCTCCGACCACTATTGATCTTCTCAATTGGATTAAACAAAGATTGAATCAACTCATATCTGCTAAAACACTATAAACTAGTACAATATTCTCCAATAAACCACCTTTTCTTTCAAATTTTTATTAAACGTGCACATCTAATTTCGGTACACCTTTAGGATTGGGTCAGAGCAGGTGAAAGCGGTACCCACATTCCAAATATTGCTTTCAAATAACAAAAATTCTCTGTGTGCACGATCAACATACTCACTTGAGAATGAAGAAATTCCTTGTATGTTGCAAGCTCACGCAATGCACCAATAAATTTTGAAAGAACCGGTCCTGTCAGGACACAAACAGAAAGTGTTCATTAAAACCATGTCAACTTCAGGGAACAGTAAAATCATCCAAACTTCCATCTCACTCCGCTGTGTTTTCCACGAATGTAATCAAAACATTCTTACCACCCCCACTGAAAAAGACTAAGCAGCTATCTATATTCAATGTATACTTGACTAATTATCTTATCAGTAGATAAAGGATTTAAGTTTGAGCACGGAAAAGATTCTTTACTTACCACCTATAGATACGCCGAGAAGATCATCAAGACCACCACCAAATGCTTCTAAAGTCGACGCAAATCCTATATCACCATTACATGTTTCTCCAAGAACTTCCCTGGATCATATAAACACACACACACACACACAGATACATTAACATCAAAAACACACTGAGCTCATTACATTTGAAAGCACCAAGTAGTATCCAACATATAAGCATTTGTCCGACAATTCGAATTCCTAATTATCAAACTTGAATAAGAATTTTTTAAAAATAGATTAAATTGAGTGATTAGGACAATGTACTCACGTGTACTTCTTACAGCCTTTGTAGAGCTTCTGGCATCGATCTCTCAGCTCATCAGCTGTCTGCTCCATAGATCGCACCTGGAAATCAATCACGATACCAAATCATGACAAATTCATCATAATAAAATATTAAAATTCATTCAAAAACATATTTAAAAAAAAATGAAAAAGCAGAAATGGTGAGCTGAAATGACCTCTTTCTGGAACATGGGAGAGTCTTCGAGCTTCGTAAAGGCTGTCATTTTCTCCTTCTAATCCTCTTGAGTTTGGATCTTCAGGTGAAATGATGAAGAGAAGAAAGAAGAAGAAGATGATGATGATGAATTAGCGCTGTCAGAATTCAGATTGACATGTGCGAGCCAGTACGATGTCGTTTTGGATCGACAGGAAACGACGACTGTAAACCTTACTATGTTTATAGATCTTACACTTGCAAATTAATCTCTACAAGTTTTGTATTATTGCATTTGAGTTCGTAAATAATCATTATCCAGATTCAAAGTTTTAGGCTCTATTTAATTCAAATTAATTTCAGTTGTTTTCAGTTCAGTTCAGGTCTACGTAATATAAATTTATACC
>JAYMSM010000293.1:0-12129 GCA_036897885.1 Plantago crassifolia | reverse complement strand
TTTGTAATATAATAATAATTCTCCTAAAAACTAGATAAAGTAAGCACCTAGGAAGGCTGTAAAAGACCGGAGGGAGTACATCATAAATATAGATAGAGGATTGAACATTGATTTTCAACGCAAACTCGCAAGCATCCTAAACTTATTCATCTTCTCTTATCTTTTGCACTCAACTCCATTTAAAATAAGTTGACTGGATTCAGTAATTGGAGTGCTCATTCACTATAATAGAGAGTGGATTTATATTGGAAAAATTACCGTGAAAGACCCTCTGGGGGTCCAACTTTGGGTTTAGGACCCAGTCAACGCTCAGAATTTGGCTTCATGACCCAAACGTTTTCTCCCCTGACATTCCTTTGTTTTCCCTTCTAAATAGACACAGAAAACTTTCGACTTCTCACAGAAAGCTTTCCTAATCTCCTTTCTTTATTCATTGTCGTACTAAGATTCAGGCTATGGATCTGACATCAAACAGTAATCCGAATTCAAATTATTGTTTGAATTTCAAATCGTCTGGTACACTAGTACCGTCAAATTTCAAACACCTTACCTTCCGTTTTTCCTCTCCATTCATTCCGGCGATTACAACTTCCGTCTTACCGTCCTATTTGCGTAGAAAACATCAATGTTCCAGTCTTGCCAAGGCGGTGTTTCGCAATCCGTTGTCGCCGATGCTACTCCGCCTCCAATTACCCTACTGATGGTTAATCACAAAGGATTCATTCTTGTTGTTCCCGTTTCTCCCAATTCGACCTACTCCCAGCTTGTTCTCAAGGACTCAGGTAAATGGCATGAAATTCATGCTTCATCTATTCAATTTATTTATTCAACTGGGGAGTATGAGAATGTTTGTATGTCCTGTGAAGATGATTTCTCCTGTTTGTTGCTGTTGATTGCCCAATTTAATTCGCAACGTGTTTCGGTGTTGCTGAAAAATGACGATATTTGTGATGATCAATTTGTCGAGCTTGGTCGGAATTCTGTAGCCCCTAGAACTGCTTCAACCCATACCACCCAGAATAAGGACCCCAGTTTTGATCGACCTTCAAATTCAAATTCAGGAATACATAGTGCTAACCCCCCCCCCCAGTTATTCCAGTACTGATTGTTTTGATGATGAAGAAGAACTGCCATTTTATGATGTATGCCCTAGTATATCTGGCACCCCATTTCTCTCTGATTCTTGGTGTAACAACATTAGAGAAGTCGGGCAGAAGTTTGTAGGTGGAGTCGTTGAGTTTAGAGAAGAGCTTATTAAGTTTGCAGCCCGGAATGCCTTTAAATATAGCTTTAAGAAGAACAATCCTAAGGCTGTTAGTGTTTATTGCTACCACAAGTTATCTATAAGTTGTGATTGGCGAATTTGTGGGACTGTAAAGGAATTAAATGGTCCCTTTGTTATCAACAAAGCTCAGCTTGTCCACAAATGTTCTGATATGCTTCTTAAGGACCACACCAGTCGCCTTAATCCAAAAGTGTGCTCTAACATGGTTGTTGAGAAAGTTCGTGAGGATCCTACCTATTCAGGACTTGATGTGCAGCAACACATTAAGGCCTCATATGGGTTTCATCTGAATTACAGTAAGGCTTGGCGGACATTGCAACACGCACGTGACAAAGTATATGGTCACTATAAGGAGTCATTTGATCAGCTGAGGTGGTATGTTATGGTTGCGCAGAAGACAAATCCAGGGACTGAAGTATTTCTTGAATCTGATTCTACTACCCACCAGTTTATTCGCTTCTTTATTGCATTCAAAGCTAGCATTGATGGTTTCAAATAATGCCGGCCCATGTTATTCATCGACGCTACTTCTTTCAAGGGTAAATTCAAGGGTAAGCTGCTCACGGCAATTGCTAAGGATGGCAACAATGGTATGTTGAAAGAACAAAGTCGAATTTGAATACATTAAGTAGTATCGGGAGTTAACTCTCTCTTTCTTTCTTTTTTTGTCTCAGTACTATTTACTGCCCTACCTGCTGGTTGCATATTGTAAATGTCCAATTCTGATGGTAACATCAATGCAAACTACCTTATGTCATGTTTGATTTACTGATAGAATGTTTACTTTAATTTCAGGCCATACTAAACATTGGGTATATTTTATTTTCGACTGATAAAATTACCCTTGTGCTGCATTCTATTAAGTGTTGTGATTCCATACTTGCAAATCTGAGTAGATTTATAATTAATCTAACTTAGGGCATGTCTAGTTAGTCATTTTGTTTACTTATAAGTCCTGTTAGAAATCTAACTTATACCTACCTTATTCACTTTGTTGTCTTGATCTGACTTACCTTCTTCACTTTGTTGTATTTAGTTTGAATTAACAAATTCTACAAACTCTTACCATTAAGTCTCAAAGGCAGTGAGCTCATTTTTTGGTCGTTTCAGTTGTATTTACTGCCCTACCTGCTTCAAGGGTCCTTTAAATTTCTAATTCTGCTTACATCCTAAATTCAGTCTATCTTACGGCATGTTTTATTTAGCGAAAATTTCAGCCTAAACCAATGCCTTAATGTGTACTCTTATCACCTCGAGTAGCTAATGAATGGTCCTTTAAATTTATCAGGCACAAGTACATCCTAAATTCAGCATATCTTACGGCATGTTTTATTTATCGAAAAGTTGTCTACTTTCAAATATATCCTACTAAACATGTTAAGTCTGTTTATGCTCGACTGATAAAATATACATTGGGCTGTCTTCTTTAAAGTTTTGTGTTTTTGTTTTTACAATGCAATGAATTAAAGTTAATATAACTTTGAGCCTACTTAGTTAATCTTTTTGTGTACGTTTGACTTCAGTCCAAATTTGATTTATAACTACCTTCGTGATTTTGTTGTCTTGATCTGATTTCCTTGTTAGAACGCGTATCCTGACTCTGTTGTCTTGTTATTATGATATTGCAGGGTTATTTCCTATAGCTTTTGCAATCGTCGATGTTGAGACTATTGCGCACTGGGCCTTCTTCCCCTCTAAACTACGTGATATAATCAAGCACGATAAAGAAGTCTTCTATATTTCCGACAGGCATGCTGGAATAATGGCTGCTTTTCCTTTGGTTTGGGAAAAACCTGTCCACTTCTTTTGCCTCTACCACTTGTACACAAACCTTAAGGCTGTGTATTGTGGCGGGTTTTCTAATCCTTTCCGAAAGAAGATGGTCAATCTTTTTAAGAAGTGTGCACATTCCCCAACGCTATCTCTTTTCAACATTGCACTTGTCGTATTTGAAAAGGAGGGTGGGCCCTTACCACCAAATGGCTGAGTACCATTCCCGTCGAGAAGTGGGCGGTATCTGCCTTCCCCAACATTGTGAGGTTTGGAGAACTAACATCTAATGCAATAGAGTCTTTCAACAAGAGAATCCTCCCGATATGATCCCTTCCAGCAGCCCACCAAATTGATATGATAAGGCAAATAATAATGGGTTGGTTTGTTGAACGGCGTGAGAGATCATCTAAATGGACTGGAGCGCTCTGTCCATATAGAGAGCACTTATGGAACACTTACAAAGCTAAAGGACGTGGTTGGCAGATAAAGACATGTTCTTCAGAGGCTCGGGTTTTTGAAGTTATATCGACGACATCTGAAATGGTTGATCTTCGTGCAAAAACATGTTCCTGCACCAATTGGTAGGTAAATATTCATGTAACTGCATTGACATCATTCCTTCAAAGGTCATCTGTTTCATTGGAAATACAGCAATTCCAGAATACCTTATGTTCTGTATTTCACTATGTACATATATAATCTGCATCTTAATGGCAAAATGATAATAATACACTGAAAATCATAGTTATAGAAAAAAGAGGCCCACCCTTCATAGTTATAGAAAAAAGAGAGACCCTGCTTTGCTTTAGATGTACAAGGTTTTTAAACAAGTGCATGACTATCCTTAACCCTCCTGAATCACTGAAAATGGTGTTATTGAGGTAGTTTAGTCTATAGCACATGTAATGTGTGTTATAATCTGATAGAATAATTGGGAAGATCGACGAAGTTATGATGCAGAAATTTGATTGATTGCGCTTATGTTAGACCAGCAAGGCGATAGTTTTTACAGTCACCTTTTCCATAAGTATTTGGCAGATTCTATTCTCAGTGTATTTTGTGACTTCATTACATGTAAAGGGTTTTCCATGTGCTCATGCAGTCAGTGTCATTTCCTTGCATATGACACATATACCCGGTATTGTTGACTCTTGCTTCTTTACGTCAACATTCAAGAAGGCATATTCTAATGACATAATGCCGGTGCCGTCTTCTATGCGCCCGGAGGCTGAGCGTGAGCTTGGATCTGATAACTCTATAACAGCTCCAAAATTCAAGGTTCCAGCTGGTAGGCCAAAGAGGAAGAGAATTCCTTCATTTGGTGAAGTCCAAATGAAAAAGAGCAAGCCATGGAAGTGCCCTAATTGCAGCCTAAATGGACGGCATGACCCTGAGATATGTGCCAAGTCCGTTGAAGAAGAGCTGGATGTTTTTAGCGATGAATCTGATGGCTAAAACTAAAGACTGTTTCAGTGATTGCGGATTACTACATTGCCGTCATTTTTGAACTTTCTAAGTACGGCTCTACATCCACACAGTTATGGCTATTAGTCAATGTCTTATTGTTTATAGCTTTTATTGTATGGATGTCTTAGATTATCGGTTTTCACATCGAGAGCTCTGCTTGATTATATTCTAGAGTTGTATGAATGTATTTTGGTGCAATGTAGTGTTCAAATGGATTTGACTTTGTTTTATGATTGACTTAGTTACTCACATTTTTCTGTGGCATAATGCATCCTGAAACAGTCCTTTGGCACTACAATTCTTGTTTGTTTCATAGTAACTGAATAAGATCATCGTCTAAATAATCTCCTCATCACACACAGATGATAGAACTAAGACACGGGAGAATATATTAGTGGGATTCATCACTGAATTCCTCAGAAATTTACATGATCTAGTTTGAAACTGTACAGTCTATGTGTAAGCTAGACGACTATCCACACTATCCCCAAGTAGTGCATTCTCTATGTCTTGTGCATCTCATAGATTACTAAGATGTCTAAAGAAAGGTCCAACCTGCTGTAATTCCTTATTTGTTAATAACGGATGCAGTGGTCAATAATCTCATGCCTGAAATATGATAAAACAGTTTCAGCATTTTACAGTATTTCTGGAATGAACCAACTGCTAGTTAACATAGTGAGAAAATGAGACCAGTACATCTCCAGGGTTTTAAATATGGTCAACAACATCCATAAACGAATGCTAATTATAAAGTACATAATACCTAAAAGTGTCCCCCACTGGGCTTCATCAGAAGTGTATTCAAAATAGTTAAAGTCATCTTGAGGCCAAATCTAGTTCAAAAGTACATAATAACTAAAAGATGCATCTCGCTAAGTTCATAGAAAATAGATGGGTTCATATCTGTCGGAAAACCCATGTTGAAGGGTCATCAACACTCACTCGCACAGTCCAGCCTTGATGTATGCAGAGGTTGTTAGCAACAACAAATTCCTTCCAACCTTTAGTAATGCGGGCGACATCTCCCCTGAATTGACATTCCACTGGCCAGGATCCAGACTTCTTGTAAACAACACATGTCCTCTTGTTTGTTCCTTGCTTCAGGTTTGTTTTTGCAAAGTCCTTAGGAACATACTGTATACCAAATTGCCGGTAGATATTATTGGACTGTGTTGAGGTGTGACATCACAAATAATGTATATAGATTTAAATATATCATACCATGTAATAGTAACCTCTCACGTATTCCGGCTGGATAACTACAAAGTATGTGTCCATTTGATAGGATTTTGAGCCGAGAGAACAACTCCTAACGGCAAGTCTGTGTGATCCTTGACCTACTACGAAAGGTAAATTAGAGTGAAGTTATGCAGCCGTAGTACCTTATTCTAGAATTTCAAGATTTCATACCTAGTAAATAGTTAAACTGTATCAATAAGATTGAGTCTCCAAAATAGCTAAGTTGATATAAGATCTTTATCTTGTTACCTGTGCAATGGCCTCCAGTAGTTTTGGCGATACTTTCTTCAAATCGTTGGCTACCTGAATCGTCCTCTGCATAATAACTTAATATTAAATCATCTGTAATATGTGTAATGGTTGATAGGGACAGGGGTTCAATGATTAATTCTACATTGTCCATATCTGAGTTTATCTCAATAAGCAGGATCATAGTTTGCTAGCATATTTATACAAAGATTACAGAACTCTTGGAGATTGAGTGGGGTGATAATAAGAATAAATTCAATGAAAATACTCTGTCGGATACCTGAGTCGACTCCACGAGAAAGGAAAAGGCTGTATATGGGCCGATTCATGTCTTCCCTTTCTGGGTTGACCTCTTGAATTGCTAGCTCTCTTCGCGGCACTGATTAATAGTATAAGGTTGTTATGCACAGAAGTTAATTGCTTGTACAAAAGTATATATCGTATTGCAAATTTTAAATTGTCTATTTGTAAGCGCTCTTCTGGCCAAAGCACAGTCAAAATAGGGATTATATTAATGAACTTTTTATAAAGTCCGGCACACATTTTACATTGGTTAGTAAAATCTCCTTTGAATTAGAAAGCTATGCTAAGTTAATCTCCAAGATTAGTTCTAACAGGGTCAATAAAGGAAGGTATAGACTGCAAACCTAGATCTAAAACATAAGATTTGCTTCCCTTAGCATGTTTCTATATTACAGGGGTAGGGCATAAACAACAAAGTTGCAATAAGCTGTTTCTATAAATTATAGACTATAATGGGTCTTGCACAGAACTTGAGCAAGCTGGGCCTTGTCCCAGCGGGATAGACAGATTTGTTAAGACACGATATACTTTTTGTAAATTGTGCAACTTTTAGTTTTTTATGCTAACATAATGATAGTCTGCAAGTCAAGTTGAATGATATAAGCAAAACCAAAGAACTGGATTTAAGCGTTCAGCATGTCCCAGATCTTGTAATTCTATCATTTTATAACCCGCTGGGATATAGCTCGGTGTAGTTCTTTATGCACGTCGTAGATTTTCTTCAGTGAATAACCAACCTCACTTGAGTCAGAACTGGGACATGTACGAGCGAAATAAACTCTCTTGTTTCAAGAGATTATTACCTATTATTAAGCGTGCAAGTTGAGGTTCCACTATAATACAGGGGAGATGTATGATAGTTATGATTTCTGACTCCAATTCCAGTTATTCAGTTAAAACATGGAACAATTTTCATTAGCATTTGCTGAAAACATATTTTTCATGATGACTTTGATAGTTCAGTTTTAATGTAACTTGAAAATTTGAAAATTAATTTACCAACAAAAATTGTCATGCATAGATAAGATTCAAATAAGTCGCCTTACTTTCATCGAAGGAGTTTGCCCGCTTTCTCTTAAAATTTGTTGATGAGTGATGTTGCATGGCACTGAGCAGCAATTTCCTGTTATCCGCTGCATTGAACATTTATTTTTGATAAAAGCAACAGTCAGATTTTAGTAATATAAATTAACAGATCTAATATGCTCTTTTTTGATGACTGTTGCTCAATGTAACTTCAGAACAAAAGTAACTTACATTCATTTAGTTTTGGTCCAGGACGATCTCCAGATGACTGGCTCTCTGCGACAGAGCTGACATCTTCAAATACAGTGTCTTCCTTTCCGCTGAAAGGGAGTTGAAAGCTGCCATTAATCAGACATTGAGGCATCGGATCCAACTTCTTCTCACAATATGTCTCCATGTCAAATATGCCAGCAGTGAAGCTAAACTCAGATTCCACATTAAAGAGAACCATCTGGCCCTCCTCCAAGGAATACCAATTACAGAACTGACTCCAACCTTTCCCGAAGGATATTTCGCCTGAAGGAGCAGCCTCAATTAGAAAACTCCACGTCATCCCGTCTGGCGTAGCAACCTTTGCTATTTTATTACTTCCTTGCATCTGAGTAGGGCAGAAATCTTTTGGTATCCCCTGAATTGAGAACAATAGTGAATAGGTAAGAGGTTGGAGCAATGGATCAGTGTATTTACAGAAAACAATAATCAAATACAATCTAGATGGTTTTCAAATTCTTAAAGTTCTGGCACAGGACATTGACAAAGTTGATTAAGCCAATTGTATATCTAAGATCAGTAGCCGTAGATTAAGTTGTACACACTACAGTGCAAGCTAAATGAATGCAATCTGCCAGACAAGTGGTCGTTAGAATTTAAGGAATTTCCTGGTGCTTATTTCAGTATTTAAGGTCTTGCCAGGAGGGGGATCTCTGCAAACAAAATACATAGCCTAGGGCACTCAAAGAAGTTGTAGCGAGACCTTACTGGAGCAGACTTATCACATGCAAAAGCTGGGACAGGAACCAGTCTGATAAAAAAGAGTGTAAGGGTTTTAGACAAAGTTTTTCAATGTGTTGTACATTAAGCCTGCTACTCTATATGTTAGACATTGATAGAAATTAGAAATACGTAGCTGGGACAAACACCAGCAGACGTTTATACAACGTTCGGCAATAACCGGAGGTAGTTAAATGTTCCTTTCTTCTATGTTTTTAGAAATTTAGATGTGTTTACAATAAAAAACTATAATATTGAGGCTATTGGTAGTTTCTGAACATTATTGTGCGGTGCTTAAGCTTGGACACCGATGAGTTTAATCGGTACGCGTCACACTGGAATAAAGTATAAATATGTAGACTCCGTACATTTAAACATCCATACTCATAGAGTGACAATGTATTTCAATGTGTTTGCTGGGACAAAGCCCAGGCCGTTGTCTGACACATACATACTTCACACTACGAAGGAATGAGATATTTTTTATCTTAGACACGTCACATAGAGTTTTTTACATGTTCCTACTCTCGTTTCACCAGCTGGGGCATGACCCAGCATATTTTGTGTTAGTGTTAAGTATGGCTTAGTTACATAGTTGATGATTATAGTTAGCAAACTGAGGTCCCTTTATATGTTTTGTATTCGTAGCGCTGCTTTACAAGCTATAACAATAAATGTGACTAGCCAACAACTGGATGGTTTATTATAATTGTAATGACAAGTAAAAAGCTAGGTCTAACAAAAATAGACATTTTCATATCACAAAAACATCATTTAGCCAAAGTGCCAATCTGAATGTGTTTGAAGCACGTTTCTAACAGTTACAGCTAGTCAGTTATTTGTGTTCAGGCTGATTATACTGCAAATCTATAAGCTATTACATTGTGAGGGCTGGGGCAAAATCAGATTCTCGTTTGATTTACAGTTTCTTTGTTCATTACAATTTGCAATAAAGATCCAAATTCAGCAGTGTTCCATACACAGAATTATAAAGGGGATTGTAAATGATCTACATCAGAACACTTGGTATTGACAGGCTGTATCTCAAATTTGTTGTGAACTGCATTTTTTAATAACAAATCGGTAAGAAAAACAGCAGATTTGGGTAAATTCTGGGTATTCAATTATAGAGAGCAAGAATTAGGATGTGAATAAGAAGCATTAAAATAAGCATCCAAACAACATACAGTCAAACTGTGATAAGATAGTTGAAACCTTACCAAGTAATTGTCCGCTGGGTCAGTAATCAGCCTGAAGAATCGGCGAGGTGTGTTGCGTTCTGCAGGTGCCCTCATCTTCTGGAGCTGCTCAAGACGAATTCTATATGTGTTGGATAAATTCTCCCCAAACTTGCACTCTACGGAAGCTATGAAAAGATTTTTGAAATAAGTTTGGAGGTTTGAATACACATACAGAATTTTGGATCTGAGGAGAATTCCCTCATAAAAGCAGTACTAAATTTTGAACAACCACAGTAGTTTCACTTTCCAGCTAGTGACTTTTAGAAACGTGCTTTTTGTACAGTTTTTTGCCAGTTTTTGTCTTATTTCCAGGTGGGACATCCCCCTTTGTCAGAGTATAGTATATAAAATTTGGCCCTCAGTCCACTATAGAAGAGTTAGGGTTTAGGGTTAAGTTTTTAGGGTTTAGGGTTTAGGGTTATGAATTAGGGTATATGTGTATTCATACTAAATATAAAAACGAGTACGGTTCATGACATTTTTGTAATATTTTGCTGTTCGATATTATAATTCATTCTGGTTAGAAACTCGGATTATAGACTTCTAATTGTAGACGTTTCCATTTATCGGTCGATTACAAAGTTAATTAACTGTATCTCTTATAATAGACCGAGAAATCAGTTGTACTTGTGCACAAAATCAACTTGTCTAGTTCCTAATATTTTGTTGTTACCTATTCAACTTTCCAAAATAGTGTTAATCTTGATGACTAGTAGGTGTACTTCAGTAATAATTGTACGAATGACTTTTTTTACAGTTTGCTCACAATAGACGTTGAATTTGTAGAGTAACTACAAAATAGACGTTTCCATTGGTTGATTACAATGGTAACCAACTATGTCGTACCTTGGTACAGTTTGCTAATTTGCTATTTGGGAATTCATTCATAGCACTGGGCCACGGTACAGTTGACTTTAGTCGGTAGTTTACACAGTTGAAGAACTACAATGGACCGTGGAATCGTATCCAAAATATTGTTAATCTAAGGCATTTTTTCTAACCGTATTGGGCAACGGCAATAACGAAGCCACGGTCCAGTGTCGACTTTAGTTGGTTAATAACAAAGTAGAAAATTAACCATACCGTACCGTGGTACCGCTTGATAATTTTGCAGTCTACCAAGTAATTAATCGTACATGGCCATGGTACAATTGAGTTTAGTCGGTAGTTTACAAAGTAGACGAACTACACTGGACCATGGAACAGTGCGCATATGTGCAATTAGTCAATCCATTAATATTACTGGGCCACGGTCCGGTTGGCTATTTTTAAAAAAGTTTATTGATCGCTATTCTATTAATTTACATTTCTATATTAAAGTATTTCATTTATATTATAATTAATAATTTTGTTATGCGAACCATGTTTAATTTTGTTATATAGAAGTTGCTATCCATTATTAGAATTTTACGAATGTCTATTTCTTTTGAATTACGCAATAACTAGTCGGGAAAGCTGATTAGTCGTTTGATTACAACGGTAGTTAACTATACCGTACCGTATTGCAGTTGAACCATTTGCAATTAATATTAATCATTAATCGCACTGGGCCACGGTACAATGGATTTCAGTCTATAGTTTACAAAGTTGAAGAACTACACTGTACCGTTTAACAGTGGGCTAATTTGCAATTAGGGAGTTAATTAATAATAGTACTGGGCCTTGGTACAGTTGCCTATGTTTTCGTAATTTTCTTATTCGCTATTCTAGTTCTAATTTTTATATAATTAATTTGCTGTTTGGCAAGTCAATCATAGCACTGGGCCACGGTACAGTTGACTTCAGTCGGTAGTTTTCAGAGTTGAACTACAATGGAACGTGGAACCGTAGGATAATCTGCAATGAAATTAGTCATTAAAAGTGCTGGGCCACGGTTTAGTTGACCAATTAAATTTGCAAATTTTCATGATCGCTATTCTATAAATAACTAATATTATTTTACATTTTTACTAACGTTGATTTTTTTTGCAAATTAGGCAATAATTAGTCGATTGGCAATTTTACTAACCGTATTGGGCAACGGGAATGTTCATTAGTCGGTGGTAAACAAAGTTAATTTACTATACTGTAATGCAGTACAGTCTGCTAGTTTGCAATCAGGCGGCTCATTGATCGAACGAGGCGACGGTAAAGTCGACTTTAGTTGGTTAATAACAAGGGTAATTAACCTTACCGTACCGTGGTACCGCTTGCTAATTTGCAGTCTATCAAGTCTATAATCGTACAGGGGCATGGTACAGTTGACTTTATTCGGTAGTTTACAAAGTAGAAGAACTACACTGGACCATGGAACAGTGTGCATATTTGCAATTAGTCAATCCATTAATAGTACTGGGCCACGGTCCGGTTGACTATTTTTAAAAAAGTTTATTTGTCGCTATTCTATTAATTTACATTTCTATATTAAAGTATTTCATTTATATTATAATTAATAATTTTAAAAAAAGAACTCTAGAATGTGTTCGGACTCTAGAACAGTAAGTGCAAATGTTTCGATTAATCGGTTGATTAGAAAGTTAATATGATGTACTGACAGTGTTAAAGTATGCTAAT
>JAYMSM010000292.1:0-12132 GCA_036897885.1 Plantago crassifolia | reverse complement strand
GACTTTAAGAGTAAAGTAACAATTCCTGGAACAAAAGAGCGGGAACACTCAGCTTTACAAGAATCCAGAAAGAACAGCACCTGTGGCGTGGGATCCAAGTTCAGAGAACCTCCGTACATAGTCACGTCAGCATGGCCGGCTGGAGATTCTAGAGGGTCCTATAGAATACCTCCTTAACTGAATTCTATGCATTTAGTCATAGTAAATTTGTCAGATTTTATCTTCTGTAAAACATAGTTACAGTTTTTTAGCTTATAAATAGGCTCTTTCTCATTCTTTGTAAATCATTCAATTCTGCTGCAATACAAAACTTATACAATTTAATGCATTCTCTGAGTAACTTTAACAATGCATGTATTGAACGGGCAAGATCATTGCGAAACGAGCCAGTGGTAACTCGTTTTAACTTAAAGCCACAAGAAAGAGGTGTAAAAAATGAGAGCAACAAATTAAGGAATCCAGATGTGGTAATATCATTGTTTTTTTTAAACGGGTGGCAATATCATTGTTATTGGCAGAATTAGGTATGAAAGGCGAGACATGGCATCAGGCGAGAGACATCTAAAAGCCATAGCAGTCTTCAGTTTGTTACTTTGTTTATGATGCTTCACTCACAGATATACCGGATGGAGTCAGTTGAACAAAAGTATTCTAGAATATCTATTACATTACTATATAAAATCAAACACATTAAAACTAGTTGCGGAAAAAGAAGAAGAAGAAGTTGGGACACCATTTTTAACGAATTTTGACTATCCAATTAATTTTGACTTTCTCTCATCTCTTCTATTATATCTCTCATTAGTATCTACTCCCTCCGTCCCACAAAACTTTACTAATTAGGGTTAGCGCGCAGTTGAATAAAATGAATTAAAGTAATTGAGTAAATGAAAAAGTAAGTGGGGTTAGGTTACTTTTTAGTATTAAAGTAGTAGTATTGATGTTAAAATAATGTTTTTATGTGTGCGGTAGCTTCCATATTTGGTAATGGGTAAAGTTTTGTGGGACAACAAAAAATGAAAAGTGGGTAAAGTTTTGTGGGACGGAGGGGGTATTACTATATAAAATCAAACACATTAAAAGGAATTGTGAAACTAATTTACTAATTTTGACCATCTAATTAATTTTGATATTTCATTATCTATTCTACTATTATAGTATATCTTATTATCTAAATCCAAACACATGAAAAGGAGTTGGGAGACCAATTTCCTAAATTCTTTTACCATCAAATTGATTTTGACCATCCTTTATTTTGGAGTACTATTTATCTAAACTAAAAGTACATTAAGGTAGTTATAACACCAAAAATTGATTTTGATTAATTCTCTCATTTTAATTTTGAAAATAATTATACTATGTATTTATTGTGGTTATTACCTATTACAATTTTTTTAAAAAGTATCTATTGAAAATAAAAAATCATGAAAATACTAAACTACATAAATATTGAACATTTTAGTATAAATCACCCTTAGTCATTAAAATATAAAACGAGCACTCGAGCACACGAGTATTCATGTGCCAGTAATACTAGTCAAAGCAAAAAAATACTCACCCGACTAGCTTACTATAAATGACGCCAATATGATGCTATAAAACACCGGGGCCTTGGAACAATAGGGTGAAAATACGCTTAAGAGTAGTTGTCATCCTCTATTCCTCTCTATGTTGCAAGCCACATTTGACTTGGTCCATCCTCAATGGAAGCTATATATGTAACCTTATACAGAATGTACGTAACAGACTCCTATAACTCATTCCATCTGACCATTTCTGCGTAAGAGTGCTTTATCCGTAGGGCGCTATAGAATTGTAGAGTACCATTGGTATATAGTAATTAACTAGTCCTAACCCGTGGCGTTGCCACGGCATGGATTTATTTTTATATATATAATAGAGTTTTGTATATATGGAGAAGAGTAAAAAACAAACACTATTCAGGTAACATTTTGATTGCGTACATCAGAGTTCAGTGTTGATTACAAAGAAACAAACCACAATATAACAAAAGTCCTCGCTCGACACTGGAAATAAGATTAAATAACTAAACAAAACCCGAAGCAAGATCCTACGGTTGCAGCGGCGGGCCTCGTTAAAACCCAGTCATAGAAAAACCCAGTGGGAAAAACCTATGACTGGAAAAAAGAGTGCATACGCGTTAATGTTGCGTGAAACGATACCAATGGCGAATCTTGGCATTGCTGGAAACCTGAGTATGAAATTATGGAAATTGTTAGTTATTTGGTAATACATAAATACATAAAGAAATAATAGATAAGCTCTGTATAAATTAATAAACTACATTACCTCAAAGTTTAGTGAGCACTTCCTTGTAAACGACGTTGATGGTGGAATCCGTGGGTTGTCCTTCTTCATCAAGTGCGATGACTTTCAATCCCTTTTTATTAGTCACTCTTGAGAATGCAACGTACAATTGTCCATGACTAAAAACAGGATTGGGTAAGTATAGGCCAACATGAGCGAGTGACTGACCTTGACTCTTGTTGATCGTCATCGCATAGCATACTGAGATAGGGAACTGCCTGCGCTGGAAACGAATAGGAAACTTGGTCAAATCAGAAGGTGTCAAGTCCATACGTGGGATGTAGACCTCTTGACCAGCATTCTTCCCAGCTATCATCTTCGCCCTAATGATATGTTTCCCAATTCCAGAAACCACCAATCTAGTGCCGTTACACAGTTCTGCTGCCTGGTCAATGTTCCTCAGAAGCATGATTGGACATCCTATTTTGAGACATATGCGGTGGTTTGGTAGGCCTGATGCTTTAATCGTATTTAGAAATTCAACAGAGTAGACATCCTCACGATTAACAGAATCATCTTCATCAGGGCAGATGCTATCAGCACTGAGGAATTCAACTGCGTCTCCTGGTAATAATGACATGACATAGTCATTTACCTCCGCGACAATGTCATTTGTTGGTGCCAAAATAGCCCTATCCTGGAAATAATCTCCATTTACCTTCTCTGTAAAAAGCAGCGGATACGTGCTCTTCACAATTGCTTCCATAGGGTCAGTGAAATCCTTAATGAGAATCTCACTTGGTAATTTGAATTCAACCTCACCATCATTGTATTCCCCAACCTTACCATCACCAATCTTAAGAAGCCAATCAGCAAATTTTCTAATCTCTTCGACTTCTGAAGGTGAACCACCAGACTGAAATTAGAAAAATATGTATAAGTAATTTGTAATTGAAACTATAATAAAAAACTATTCAAGTACTATATTATGAAAATACTTAACATTTAAGTGAGCCATACCTGCAAACGCATATTCTTAGTCAACTTCAATACTTTGCAATGATTCCAAATGCGTTTTGATGAGCTTAATGAATGATTAACTATGTCCTGTCTGCTGCCCTTGGGCACAACCGGTAGTACCTGTCGGAAATCTCCTCCAAAAACTACTACCATTCCACCAAAAGGCTTCTCACAGGATCTACCATCAACTCCTCTCATAATATCTCTCAAACTGCGATCCAAAGCTTCGAAGCAATACTTGTTTGTCATCGGTGCCTCATCCCATATGATAAGCTTTGTCCTCTTCAACAACCCAGCCATATCGCTTCCGGGTGTCATTGAGCAAGTGGTAGTCTCATCCACGATAAGAGGAATGCCAAAACGGGAGTGAGCTGTACGACCCTTGGGCAGCAATAAAGATGCAATACCTGATGATGCGGAGTTTAATTAACTTCAAACTTTATGTGTATTTATATGTAATGTCTTTAAGTATAATATGTTAGTATAAAAATGTGCTAATTCTAAAGATCCGAAGGTCGTCCTAATATATTATTGGAACAGCAGATAAAACTTTGTCTATTCTACATAACATTTAATAAAGATGAAATACCTGATGATGCAACTGGCAACACAATATCACGGCGTCCACGAATTGCAGAACACAAAGTCTTCCAGAGAAATGTCTTTCCGGTACCACCATAACCATAGACGAAGAATACACCTCCATTATCAGAATCAACTGCGTCCATTATAGTATTGTACACGTCCTTTTGCTCGTCAGTCAGACATGGGTACAATCGACTGTGCTCTAGAAGCTGCTCTTCTACATTATAAGCCAGCTCTTCAGCTATGAGCCTGTTCTGTCCATCCTGAACGACCATATTGTTGGGCCGTGGCATGCCCTCATAATTCCTGAGACTGCCTCCGTTACGGGACAACAACTTTTCAATTTCAGCAAGACATATGTGTTGAATCTGCTCATCCGTTAGCTGTAGATCTGGGGATTATGATTTAAATACTTAGTACCACCAAAATTAAATTATATTACAATATAAATAAATAAACTCAACAAATTTTTGAACATACCTGAATTACCCATCCGCTGGCCTAGGTTGTACTTAATACCACATGCGAGCTTGCTCCAAGTTTTTTCCCAAACATGCACGGGTCTTGACATTGTATTAGCTAGAAGGAGAATTGCGAAAAGCTCCCGAAGATAATACCCAGAACCCCATAGGTGAGCTTCTTCAATACCGTCAATAAACTCTTTGTCGTCGTTCAATAAGTTTAGAGCAAAACATGCATCTCTATATGTCTCCCAAAGCTGACCCTTAACTGTCCTCAGATCTTGATAGCATTTAGCACCTCTTATGTGATTCAACATTATTCGAAGATGATATATAGGACCCAAACCCGGTGGTACGTGGTAGATTCTTCCTATCTTGTTGGTCTTATTGGTCCTTTTCTTCCATTCTTTCTTCTTTGGCTCCCACACATAATGCTGCACGAACTCAACGTATAGGTACTGTCTGGATTCCTCATTGTCATTATTGTATTTCATCCACATGAGGAATTTAGTGTGAGCAACTGTATTCTTCGCCATGACATCTTCTACCAGGTCGTGATCCTTCCACACCAATCTCTGCTCACCTTCTAAATGAAATGGAAGCCGCTCAACAGATGGATCCCTGTAGTGTATTTCAAAGGCAAATATACGCCAGACAGCCTCACATGCAGATATGTAGCGACAATCAACATAATCCTTAACCTCGTTGTCAACTGTAATCTTTGCACCAATTCTATCAATACCTTTGTTCACATACTTGAAGAGATACTTTATTGAGTTGGACTTGTTGCACCACTCAACATTGATATGAGCCCGATACTTCATGAGCAAGAATGGATTGTACGGGACAATATTCCTGTAGAATTCCAAAAAATACATATATAAACGTCTAATACATCACAATATGACAATATTTATATATTTTTTTTGAAGAGTCAAAGGTGACAATATTAATATATTTCATAAGCATATCATACCTGTTGTCAATTTGCTCCCCATTTTTATCAATAGTTATACCAGTGTTACGTCTCTTGTAAACAGGATATCCATTCCCATCGAATGAAGTACTATCTTGAAAGCTTTTCGGGAACTTCTTGGAACACTTCTTCCCATCGTGCATACATGGGGACTTTGGATTCTGAGCGCCACACGGACCGTGTACCATGAAATCAGAAACAGCCTGATATAACTCCGGATTCAAATTAGGATCAGGTATTTCAGCGCTAATAATATTGTCAATATCGTCAGTAGTCGTGTTCCTGTCTTCACGATCAACCCATAGCAAGATATGTGCATGCGGAAGACCACGCTTTTGAAACTCAATGGTGTACACGACTGAGAAATTAAAAAAGAATATGTTTAAATAAACACATCAAGTTTACTAAAAAATATAAATCGTAAAAGTTAACATAAAAAATGATTTAGAAACTTACGTGCTTTGTACTTCCCAAACACATCGTCCTTCTTCAAATCATTGATGAGTTGGTCGAGTTTAATCCTGAAAACACGTGATAATATATCTGGTCGATCCTCAGGGCGAACTCCCTTCTTTTCACAGAACCGTGTAATCTCAATCCATTTCGGATTGCACGTGAATGTGATGAAAAGTTCTGGAAATCCTATAGCCTTGCATATCGCCATGGTATCTTGGTAATTTTGCGTCATATATCGGGGCCCACCAACGAAAGAAGATGGCAGAATTAGTGGCTTACCAGCATTAGTGGAGTTGTCAGATGGATCGATATCTCCTCTCCGTATGGCATCATTTAACTTCCGGTAGTTATCTGCTCTAAGTACTGTCTGGTTTCTTACTATCCATTGAAGCCTTTGAGATTCCATCATCATGTATCCATCAACTATGAACTGCTGGTACAACTTACGACTCATTACTAACGTAGGAGCTTCAGCCTTGCGGTCGAATAGTCTAAAAGTAAGCCACTCCTTGATAGTAACATTCAATCTTGGACCTACAGCCTTTTCACTTCGCCGAATACCAGGAAAGAAACCATCCTCACCATGTGGGAACAACAACGGATACTGCATAGGTAGATAACTTGGATGTAGCTCGGATATTCTTTTTAAGGGCCCACCAGTTCTGCGCTCCAATACAATGTCCCTGGGATCGGTTTCATATTCATTGTTGCCTGCAAATAATAAAAGAACACTATAATACTCATACATCACATATGTAGGTATTTATAAAATGTATAGATAATAATCAAACTTATATTTTAACAACTGAAATTGAAATATAATACACACTTGTGATGTAAAAATTAAGTCTTGCAAGATATTTTTTAAAAATTATGCTATACGTACCAACTATGAGCGCTGCAACCTCAGAGCATGTGGGAAGATTGTACATGCGACCATCACGTGACCTTTTACCTATAAGGCAAAGCTTGACATCGAGATCAGAATCGTCTTTGATGCGCTCGGCTGCCATCCTATACGATTTTGCTATGGGATTGTGTTCATCAATCATGGTGCGAAGAGCTGTAACTACTTCAGGATCAACGGAAGCAGAATTTTTTGTCCTAATTCATAATATTTATAATCAGATATGAAACATGAAATAATTTAATTTTCCAAAATTAGTAATAACTGGTAGTAAGGATTGTAATACCTCAAAGCATCCATTCTGTCTTTAGTCTCATCTTCACCACAGTACATATACAATTGTGCGAACTTAGGGGGCTTTCCATCCTCTGGCTGCAAGTCACCAAGTAAATGATAATTCTGGCCACCTAGACGGTAAGTATAAGTACCTTTCCCATTGTTCACGCTGTGATCTTGCTTGCCGCCCATAGACGTGAAAGCGTACATCATATTGTAAGCACGTATGTTTTCCTGAAACTTGCGACACCTTTCATGTTTGCCATGAAGTAGATCACGTAGTAGCTGGGGAGGATCTTTCAGTAATGGCAATTGCACCTTGCCACGTGCACAACAAATAGAGAATTCAGGATTCTTCAGAGGGGAGCTCTTTAATTTCTCATCATGCCAAAGTAAAGCCCCACAATCCTTGCATTCATACGTAGGTTCTCCATTGTCCATGTAGGCTGAGAATAAAACATCGATGTTACATTTCTTATATTGAAAATAACAAATCCGAAATAACGTCTATTAAAATTACATTATACTACGAATAGATTAGATCATACCTGTTACGTTCAAACCAATAGAACGTCTACTTTTACGGCTTTTCTTGTTTTTCAATCTTGCGACGTTAGTTTCTCTCTCATTCCTAGCCTCGCCAGCAGCAGATGTTTCGGGGATATCCTGCACCCCTTCTGCTCCAAAAAGTAGACTGTTTTTATCCAATAATTTCTTAATGTATCCTTCGGCAGTGGATCTGGCCTCAAACATGCTTTCGTCTAACGGCACACCTGAAATGACATATTTGTATTACGCAATGCACCGAGTAATACATTAATTTATTTCTTAATATTTTACATACCATTGAATTGAACAGACGTTTCGTCAATGGTCTCTCCATTAGATCTCAAGTTCATACTTCTCCTCTCTCTGATAATAGCTCTCCTATTTACTTGATTATATATTGCCATGGTCTTGTAAGCTGAACCTGGTTTAGTACAAATTACATGATTCTTACCATTTGAATAGGACCAGCTAAAAGATTATGAGGAGTTTATTTAAATGTTTCCAGTTACATTACCTGGTGAAGTAATTTGAGTCGGGGCTTTGTACTGACCGGAAGTAGAAATATTCTTCATTTCTCCCGATAAATCTCTACTTACTTCTCTAATCACCGCACGTCTTATGCGTGTCTTCTTTGCAGGTTTTTTTGGGGCAACACAAAAATCGATTGGTTGCTGGATAAAGTTGGGTTGCGGTGTCGATGGGCTACCTGCATCAATTATGAAAGTATAAATAGCATTCCTATTTATGCTTCGAGCTAATAATCTGTTAATTTGAACGAATAAAAAAAAATCATATTTTGTAGCATTGCAAGTTAGAACTTTAATTAATGAATAGTTACTAATGAATCATTTTTTTATATTGGCTTAAATTAAAGTTACCTTGAGTAATACAACTGATCGGATATGGTGATTGGATGGTCATTGCTGTCATTGGATGATTACCTATAATAATGTAAACAATATGTAACTAAGATATTTCCATAAAATTGTAGTATAACATAGACAAAAATAATTTAATGTTTGTATAAAGTTGTGTTATTTACCTGCAGACATAAAGTAAGGCGAAGACGTCAGTGAAGGAGTATTCACGGTAACAGGAGGGGTGAAAATAAATGCATGACCATATAGTGGCGTTGAGACGGTTGGATTATGTGATGGTGGCTGGTTCTGTACAACTGTCAATATATTCATAAACATAATTTATTCATTGGACTATGATTTCATATCTTAAACAATATTTCACACTTAAGTAAGCAAAGAAGACAAATTGAATATTACCATTGGTGATGTCATGCAGAGCTTGAAGTGATGAATTTTGACTATCTTGTTTCCTTGGACGACCTCTTTTTAATGGTTAAATGCGTCGCCTTTTGGAGATGCAACATATGAAAATTAAAAAATGTAATGTCAAATGTTTAAATAATTTATATTTTAACATGTACAATATGAGCGACAATATAATATGATGACTTATTATTTGAACACACGAAAACATTACTTACCATAATTTGCATTAACTGATGAAATTTTAGTTCGCTCTACGGAAGAGTTTTCATTGGATTGTGTAGATGGCTGTGAGAACACAACTGTAAAACACACTAATTGGTTAGAATATGATTTCATACCTTACATAATAATTCATACTTAATTAATCAAAGAAGACGAACTCAATATTACCATCGGTGATGTCATGTATAGCAGACGATGTTGCATGTTGACTAACTTCTTTTCGTGGACGGCCTCTTTTTATTGGTTTAAATGCGTCACCTTTTGTTGATGCAACATATGAAAATAAAAGCATATAATGTCAAATGTTAAAATAAATTATATTTAATCATGTATAATATGAGTAACAATATAATATAATGCCTTATTGTTTGAAAACTTCCGAACATTACTTACCATAATTTGCAATAAGTGGTGCGGTTTGAGTTTGGTCAACGGAAGGGTTTTCATTGGCTTCTGTAGATTGATGTGAGGAAACATCTGCAAAAAGCACTACTTGGTTAGCATATGATTTCATATCTTACACAATAATTCATGATTAAATAATGAAAGAAGACAAACTCAATTTACCATTGGTGATGTCATGTATAGCAGACGATGATGAATTTTGACTAACTTCTTTCCTTGGACGACCTCTTTTTACCGGTTTAAATGCGTCGCCTTTAGTTGATGCAACATATTAAAATTACAAAATATAATGTCAAGTATCAAAATAATTTATATTTTAACATGTATAATATGAGCAACAATATAATATAATGCCTTATTGTTACAAAATACGACAACATTACTTACCATAATTTCCCTTCAAGTGAGCAATTTTAGTTCGGTCCACGAAAGTGTTTTCATTAGCTTGTGTGAATGGTGGTGAGAACACAGCTGAAAAACCCAATACTTTGTTTTATAATTTAGATGTAGTAATTTGTTGACCCACTAAGAATTGTATAATAATGTTACACTTTACTATATACAGACATAGACGTATTGAAAATGTAGGAATTTCGATGCATACCATTTGTAACATCACTCAAAGGCGGCCGAGAGGTAAACTGACTTTTTCGTGCACGCTTTCGTGCATCTGTATGTAAACTTGATTGTTGATTTAACTCTGAAGGTGGAGTATTCTCATCAATAACCGGACCATTTGAGGTGCTTCGTTTCGTCGTTGATACGCTTTTAGTCTTTCCCGAAACATTCTGAATATTCTTTTCCATGGTTTATAAAACCTGTAATAATTTTGAGGTAAATATAACACTATATATTAAGAGCTTATAAACATACACGAACTAAATCTTCTCAGTTCGCGAACTAAAAAGAGGCAAAACAGACGAATTAAAGCCCTAAGTATAAATATAAAAAATACTCAGTTTCCGTCATTTCCACCCTTTTTCATTCTTCTCCAGAATCTCCTAACAACCTAGGGTTTCAGGTGTTCTTCAATTCGCATGGTTTGAACACGGTAAGATCTCCTGGAAATTGTTTTACTCTTTCCATATGTGATAATCGTTAAAATCGGTGACATTTTTAGTTGTTTTGTATCTAAAATTTGTTTCAAATCACGTGTTCTTCATACCTTTCTTCATTTTGTGTTTCAGATTCTAAGTTTTGGAAGAGAAAAGTACTTCTGACGGTTAGATCCATTGTTTTCTGGAACACGGAGCACCTGTTTGTTTGAGATGATACACGAAGAGCACCGGATTCCGTAGGACTGGATCTACCAAATTCGCGAGAGGTTTGTATCCTTGTTTTTACATCAAATATTTTTGCTATATTAGTTTTTTTTTGAAGTAAACTGGGTATAGGGTTACAGATTGTGATATTGTTTTCTTTTCAGCAGGGATTTTCTTACAAATCAACGCCACGGGTTTCAATTTCTGGGAGTAAGAAAGTGTTGTCGAGCTTCAAGACTTTGCATTACTGGTATATCCAATTTACTGAGACTACACATGGATGCTCTGATTCTTCAGGAACAGAAACTTGAAAATTGAAGAGGTTTGTGTGCTTAATCTCTTGTGCAGTTTGCTTATATGAGTTTTATGTTTAAGCTTGATTGACTGGAAGCATTGTTGGTGTATCTGAATGTATTTTAGTATTTTACAATATTAGTTGATCTTTACTGAATAAAACGGATTCATTTTTAGTTTTGATAATTAGAATTCTTACTTAACACTGTATACTGAGTTTATCCTTTAAAGATGTAGTATCTGTTTTCATAACTACACATTCGACTGATTATAAACAATCTGCATCTAAGGTTGATGTTTTTTTATCATTAAGGATTATACAAAACTTTTGGCTAATTAGTGTGGTTGAATACTCTGAAATCAGCTTGTTATATGAGTTTTGCTTTGCATAAACTGGATATAGGGTTAATGTTTTACCTGAGATTCTTACAGCTTATGATCAACTTGTTAATAACTGTTGTCTTATGATTTATTGTTATGGCAATTTGTCAAAGCTTGAACTAACCAAACTGCTGATAGAAAAATACTCTTCTCATAAGCTGCTTATCAGTACAGATGCAAAAGTACTTTGTATGTTATACTTTGAGTTAAATTTGCCAACCTTTGGAAATGATTGTATAAGAGTTCAGAGTATAGTATTACATTTGAATACATTTGTGCTAATGATACACTCCAAGTCTATAAATTATCATAGATATTTGAATATTAATGTGTTCATATCATCATAGAAACTGAAATCCATGTTTATGTTACTATGATATTGACTATAGGTACACTATAGTACACCAAGTGCATGATTTTTATGCAACTGAACAATGTGAATCTGTTAGTGAATACTGTGTACAAAAGACTTGGGTTCTGAACATAATTTGACATTTTTCTTGTGGCAGGTTTAGCCAACTTTCAGTTGGGATTGGAGCTGCAAATCAACTCAGCCTAGATGCTGTAGTAAGAAGAGTTAAGTCTATACATAATTGTGTGCTCCAATAAATCTAATATATAAGTTCTTCTGCTATAAAAACTAAAGTTTAAACTAATTACACAAATAACCTATTATTGTTCTTGCAGTTTTTATTAGCTTGGATTATGGAGTCAACACATTAAGTTCAACCAACATATATGTGCTAATGCAACATTGTAAGTCTATAAATTATGACACATATTT
>JAYMSM010000291.1:0-12138 GCA_036897885.1 Plantago crassifolia | reverse complement strand
GCCTCAAAGCATGGAGATTAAGCTAGGAGATCTGTTTCCTGCATCAGTTTCAATTGAGGACAGAACAAGGCATTGGATATATATGATGTCAATCTTTATGCCCCCGCATTTTAAGGCACTAAGAATTATTCTATCTCAAAAGCGAAGGTGATTTTGTTAAATACCTGATTACTTTAAATCAAACTTGTGGCCGTGTATTTAAGAGTCATTTCTTGACATCAGGCTAAGAGATGGGCTTCAAGATTACTTGAATCTGTGGAATAGAACAAAGGTATAGCTGATACACCACATATGCTATACTTTCCCTATGCTTTCGAGGACATGCTCAATTCTTACTAAAATTTGTACCTCTAGACTCTAGAATCATATTTGGTATCAGTGGATCTCAATTCAAATTTTTTTGGGATACTTGAAATACATATCCATACCAAAAAAAGAAGAAGAAAAAGTCAATCTCAGGCCTACCGGATTGGAAATTCACCTAGTCAGTAATATGAATAGATAGAAATAATGCTGGCTTGCCTTGCAACCTTTGTGAATCATATTTAATTGATATTTGCCCTAGATATGATAGTATGGTGGTGATCTTGCAGGAGAACAGTTGTGGAGAAACAGAGAGAAAAATGGAGGCTTTAATAGAGAAGATGTCTTCATGCTTCTCTGATCCTGCTAAGGTGAGCTTATTCTCACTTGGTTGTTGAAATAGTTTCATAGATTACTTCCTTCCATTTGCATGCAAAGAAAATCTTGCTTTGTAAATAGATAGATTCGGAACAAGAATTCGGCTGTATAATGATGATTCTACATACAAATCCTTGCCGAAAATCTACGACCCCCTATTAAGGGATTGTGCTGAAAAACAATAGACGAAAATGCAAGCCCAAAGAACATTATGAAGAATAAATCTATCCAAACTTTTATTGGAAGTCCAAATCTGGAATGCCCAATGCCCACCCCCAAAAGAGCTCCCTTCTCTGCCTCTCTCCCTCTTTTTGTATTTTAGATTGGAACATTCTCAGTAACATGCTGCTAATAACAAGAGGGTCCTTTTGCTGATAATAATTGAGAAGTATTAGATGAGAATCTGGAGTTGTTTTTATTTTGCCTGTAGGAAAGATATCAGTTTCTTGATTGTAAGTTGTAACTACAATTTAGTGGGATATGCATATGCTAGATGATGATTTCATATCTAGTGTCTGATGTAATTTATACAAGTAATAGATCTTGTGAAAACCTTGTTTTTCCTAAACATTAGGAAATAATCATTTCACAAATAGTGTAAATTGGGTGACTTTTTCAAACAGTTGGGGGTAGGGGTGGGTCATATGATTTTTCCTTATGTTAAGGTAACTGGTTTTCCCTAAGAATATCACTTCTTCTTTTTTGATGAAGTATTACTTTATTAAAAAGCTTACTTTTTACAATGTCATGATTAGAATTAAGATAAATTCAGACAGCCTTCTTTGTGCTGATGGCTTATGCTACTATCAATGAATTTTTTAATGGAAAAGATTATGGTTTGATGGATGGTACTTGACGAGAAATATTTAGGCCGTCACCGTGGCTTCACACATCCAACTGTCCGAATTTTGGATTTTTCCTCAATGCTCCATGTCTTGACTGATTACAAATGAACCACTTGAATTTACTCATGCTTTCTTCTGGTTGTTACATCTTTAAGATGTCTGTTAAGTATTTTTTTTTCCAGGACAAATGCTTGAGACGACTTGGTGATAAGAATGCATTATCCGAATTCTTCAACCAACTTGCAAAGAAGTGCTCCTTCAATATATTTAGCCGTGAACATGTCCGATGTATTTTGGGTTATCTTTCTGATGATGAAGAGGAAAATGAGCGCTCAAAGAAACATTGTGTGCAACTTCTTTTGGTAAGAAATGCTTCTGTATACAATTAATTTGCTTACATGCTTATTCTGGTCACCTATTGATGCATAAACCTATGCCTTATTGGAATTCAAAACGTTTTTTTTATGTATACCTAGACCATTATTGGCGCATTCCCCTTACTGCTTAATGGTTTAGAGGAGCAATTCGAGCTTTTGTTGCTTGAAAAGAAGATTCAGTTTGACGATCATCTCCTTGAGATATTATCTCGAGAGGGATGCAAAGTGCCTATTAAACTCAGGTAAGTATGCAAATTCAGTCATCTTTATAGTCTTTTTGAACATTATGACTTATGGTTCTCCTTCATACAAAGAGCTGCACATTGACAGATAACCTTTTTTGGGATATGTTTGCTGGAACTTATGAAGCCTTCAGCTTAGCCAAACAAGCCCTCTAGTGGCTTGATAAATTAGGAATTGTGTACTCATGTACTGATTTAATTGTTTCTAGATTGGTGTTAACTTCACTGGATGAAATAAACGGGTCATGTATTCAATTTTTTTGAATAGAAAAGATGTACTGGAATCGCCACTACTATAAATTGCTCAAGATTTCTTATCTTAACTCTGCTTATTTGCATACCATCAAAGAGCATAAAACGCGTTCTCTGATTTCCTTCAACTAAAGAAGCAGATATTTTTTAGCCCACATTGGCATGTGGCCGACATACTTACCAGCCCAAATGGCATCCCTTGAAATCAAAGATTCCCTTGATGTTTGTTATTTAGCAAACATAATAAAACCGTCAATTTTCTCCATTTGCGTTTGGTCGGGATTAGAAAGTAGTGGAGATGTTGCGCCTTGAACCGTTTGCCTTGTGCCAAAGGTTCTCACAATTAAAGTTGACATTTATGCTCCTCTTATGCATATGGCTTATCTCTGTATTACTGAATATCTTATAATCTGTCTTTATAGCAACATGTATGATTCCTTGGAGAAAATATGTCTAGAAGGAACCCGCGCACAGTCCAAACGTGCTGTATCGGTGATTGCAGCTTTGACTGAAACTCCTGAACACTACATTTTCCCACAACTTTGCAAGGTTCATTCCTAACCCCACTGCATACTAATTTTGTTTTGGGTTGTTATTATGTTTGTCATAGTGATCTGTCACTTTTGCTGGCTTTGCATTCTCTACTTGAATGTGACAGTGGCATATATAATTGAAAAAGTTTCTTGGTTGTTTTACTTTTATTTTTATTTCTTTTTGGTGGGTCTTATATCTGGGGGTTGGGGTTTTTGATTTTTGGTTTCTTGATTTGCTCCTTTTGCTTCTAACTAATTTAACCATATTGCAGCGCGGCTCCTGTTCTACTTGTTTCTGACTTTCTGTAAATTTATCATATTGGTGAAACGGATGTCTTTTACATGCAAGTTTGCTAGTATATCTTCTGTAATATTGTTGGCGCTTGGCGGATTAGGTCAAAGAAAAAATCCTCCAGAAAGTTGAGGCTTCTTTGTATGTAGATGATTTGTAAATAAAATATCATCATCAGTATGTTAGTACTCATGTGAAAAAGAATAATCTAGAATCTAGACTTTCTAGATTTGTCATTGTAAAAAACAAAGTCCATTATCAAAAATAGTAAGTCCATTATCATGCAAATAGAGACTTGTAGGCTTGTAGCTAGCTGTTCTCTTGTTTCTGATTCAGATTTTCTTTGCAAAGCTCGAATACTTTTGTCACTGAATCCAGTGTTCATTGTTGTTTTCTGTTCATGTTCCTAGAAACTCGTAGATTCTCTGCGCAATGGACAGAATGTTCCTACACTCCTGCAGTCTTTGGGCTGTTTGTCTCAGTATTCCATTTCAACTTTTGAAGCCCAAGAAGACGTTATTACACGCTACATTATTGAGGAAGTATTTCAGCAAGATGATGTAATTTTCTGTAAAATTCCTTTGTTTAATTTTGTGCAACTCTCTGAGCTTGCATGATAGACTGGAATTTATACATTTACTTCACTCACCCCCTCCTATTTTGAATTCTCTGTGTTTAGGTTCTTCCAAACAATCCTGACTATCTGGACCCGGCATCAGAGTGTTGCAGTTCTTGTAAATTAAAGGTGAGCATACATGCTTGGAGTTATGCAATGTGTTCCTAACTTTCGTGCTATCAATATATCCTACTTCACCCAGTGTACTCTTTTGGCTGTAAAAGCAGGAAACATATGAGTGGCTTTTATGTTACTAACTCAATCATATAAATGGTAACATATTGTTTTACTAGACACTGAACAAATAAATGACTCTTTCAGAGGTTGATCCACTATTTCACGTAGGGGCTGACATGAAGCTTTACAGTCTGAAATACTAAATAAAGAAGGAAAGGACTCTTTTAAAGGATCACCCCGCACCAACACTCATACCAGAACTTCATATTCGACTCAGTCCTACCTCCAACCTTAGACTCTTTTAAAATTCATGCCATCGTTTCCTAATGAACTTCTACAAACTCACCCCATATTGTCCAAGGTACTCATTGGAATTTCATCCGATAGTTGGGAGTTGTCTTTTTTAACAAAAGCTTGCCAACTATGTGCATATCATAGATATATCTGAGTTTTTCTAGATAATAGAGAGCTTATAGTGTGAGTACTTGTGGTTGGGCCAGCTCATGTATATTAGAGGTACGGATATTATGTAAGGGCCTTAGGTTATGTCTTTCTTCTGTCTTAATCTTATACGATTGATAAGTCGATGCATATGTGGTGTACTAGCTTTTTTGGTGATAAAATTGCCGTCCATGGTTTGTTCTTTACAGTTTTTCATTTTTTATAAGTTGGTTTATTCCATTGCTTGAGTTGAGGTGACTTCATGTACTGCTGAAGCAATTGAGTGTTCTGAGGACATTATTTGTAGATTACTAGATTTGTTCTCATCTTTTAAGTATTGCCTTTTCTTTTTACAGGTTTTTGGGCTTAAGACACTTGTCCGGAGCTTCTTGCCACATAAATACACTTCTCGTGCTCGTCCGATCAAATTTTTGCTCGACATTATTGAGAAAATGCTGGAAAATGGTGGGTGTCCTGGTGCTAGCTTTCCTTGGTGAGGATACAGTTAACCCGAATATATATGTACTGATTACTTATTTTCCTAGATTAAAATTTCTGTGTTTTATGTCTACCAACGAATTACTAATCTGCAAAAGTTGTAAGATATTATCCATCCTAGAAAATTATAGCTCCCACTAGATATATTTATCAATTGGCCCTTTTTATATAAATTATGTCTCCCACTAGATATTCTGAGTTGGTTAGTATGCATACCATTATTCTTGTCTTTTCATGCAAGCCTTTATCTATACCTTAAACAACTCATCAACAATATAGATTAATTATCCTCCTTTAAGATGTTATCGTAATTTCCCCTCCCATTATTTCGGAGTTATAATGTTAATATAGGATTTTCTATTTTTGCAAAGATCAAAATCATAATTGACATGAAACTGATAAACTAACTCATAAATTAATAAGTTATCCATAATTGAATAATATTATCATGGTTCCCAGTTCCAACATTTTGAATTTATAAAAGTTGTACTTCCTTTGTAAGCACTTAGGAAATTTAAGGAAATTTACTTAGCATCTCTGCATCTTTTGTGGAGATACTGCTTTCATTTGTTTCTCCAACTGCTTTCGATTGGTAGTCTTGTAATGAAAGCGTTCAAGTAAATTGTCAACCGATGTTCGAATTCTTGAACTATAAAGTTCCGTCAAGATATTCTCAAAAAAAAAAGTTCCTTCAAGAACAGCAGCAAATGATGTTTGCTATGACACTCGCTAATATAACTCTTCGTAATTGTTTGGTTTGTTCACCCTCTCTTTCTCCTGAAAAATTGTTGTTCAAAATTCAATATAGAAAAGTTACTAAGACTTGCAAGAGGCGGTCTCTTTTTAACTTAAAAAAAAAAAACGGACTGATGTTCTTAATAAAATTCATGAAGTTTTTAATTAAAGCACTAATGGTCCTAACTAAATTTATTTTTTCTTAGTGAATACAGAAAAAAGACACTCTAAACCACTGATTTTCCTAGTTATTTGTTTAATGTTTGTCTGTTCCTCAAATGAGACCGTTCCCTAGGAGTATTTCTCTAGAAAAGTTTAGCTTTATTGGACCAAATATTGTAGGAGTAGAAGTTTTCTTCATATTTGATCTCTTGTCGCATTTTGTTGATGCAACTTGTTAACCTAATCCAGATAGTTGCCCGAGAATGTTATGCTCATAAAAAAGCGAATGCAACGTTATTGTATTTAGCATGCTTGTTCATGAAATTGTGTCCTGTGATATTGTTTTCTACAAATCAGAGTGATCACATTAGTTTATGCATGAGATTCCTTGTAGCCTTTCTCCATAAAATTCGTACACAGGCACACAACCCATTTTCGTCATATACTTGATCTCTGTGGTGTTATATGTGATTTTTTGACAAGGACATGTTTAATGTTTTCAGTGAACATGACAAGGGTCACATGAGGTTAGCTGCAGCTAAGTCTGTGCTTCGGCTGTCAAGGAAATGGGATTTGCATATATCTCCCCGGATATTTCACCTGACAGTATTAATGGCTAAGGTTGGTTGCCCTCTTGAAATATGAATAGACTTTGCCATATGGAATTATCAATTATGACCAATGTGGATGCAGTCAGTGTTAATAGAATTGTCCAAAACCTAAGAAATATATCTTGCAAGATGATTGAACTTTACAGAAGAATATCTGATGTCTCAACCCTCTTTGTTCTTCAGTCTAACTTCTATATTTTTCTTCTTTCTTTTGATGGGTTATCACAGATTTCAGTTAAAAATAAAAAATGATACATACTGATACACAGTGTGTATCATCATTCATCAGTGCAGATTACAAGGGAAATCCCAACAGTCCTGAAAAATAGCTATAGGATTCTTAGCCACAGCATAAAACCAAGAAAACAATGTCTGGAAGTGGAACAGCAGGCCCAAGATCTTAGGGAGTGTAACTATTGTCCCTTTCCAAAGGACACCAGATAAATACAACCAAGGATTAAATTGCAGAGAAATCCTGCAATCCGGGTCCCTGTCCTTCCTCTTTCCATACTCAAATTCAATCCTCTCCTGTCCTTGGCAGGACCCAATGAGCTTTTGGGACTGCAAAATAGCAGTCCACAGTTTTTGATCTAAATCACAGTTCTAGAAGAAGTGATCACTGATTCTCCATCCTTCTGGCACAAAAATGTGCTGGTCTATCACATAAATATCTCTTCTCCTAAGTTTATCTGTAGTCAAGACTTCTCTTAACAATTTCCTCACCAAAAAAGATCTATTTAGAAACATCTCCAGATGCTCTTCCTTGTGAAGTCACCTTGTGGAATCCATCAAGCTACAATGATCTCAGAATTGTAGGGCCTTTTCTAAACACCCAGACCACCCTGTCAAATTCTCCTTCAATGTTTGTCTCATAAAGGGGCAATAAAATAACTCGAACTGTTCCAAATCCCAATCTTGAAGGTCTCGGAGCAATGTAACATTCCATAAAATATTACCAGAAGTAACGTAACTCAATGATATTCACCGTTGTTGAAGGGCTGTAGCAATTCAAAAGAGAGACGGGAACCTTGCACTTGGTAATTCCCAGCAAAATTCTACCACTCCAGAAATTAATGGTAGAACCATCGCTTACCTCAAAGTGCAGCTTTACTAAACTCATCCCAACCTTTCCAGGTGAACCTCCATAAACTTCCCAGAAGATCCAGAAGATTTTTTTGAATGCCACCCTCCTCCGATAACGTACCTCTCTTTGGTTTATATCTGCCAATTAGCTATCTGTCTCCACTGCGAAACGCAATCACTTACTCATTTATGACTTGCTGAAAAGAACACAGAGCTCAGGTCCCCACCCCCCTATTTGAGATCTAACCATATGCCGGTTGACCAAATAAATGTTTCCCTCGTCTAGCAGTCCCGGAGGAGGTTCCTTGGAAGTCTTTCTGATCTGTTTTCCCTCACAGAAATCAAAGTAATTTTGTCCTTCATTGGCGATTGCCCATATAGCTTTCATGACAAGGCTGGATTTGAAATGGTGGATGTTGATTGGACTAGTGAATAAGTAAGTAAGTCGATCCACACAATCATGATCAATCAACTTGATGTCTCAGCAGACTGACTGTCTACTAGGCTGAAGAACTGTACAACAAAGCCCCACACTTATTTTTAATACTTTTTTCTAATGTGACATTTCCCCGTCTTAATTCCATCTATACTAGGCTTGTTTGTTTGTAATTAAGCGTCAAGCTTACAATGAATATCATATATGTTCCGTTTGTTGCCATGAGACTTAATACAGCCATAGTAGATTACTAGATTCAGTTTTACTCACTTTGCATGTCTATGACTTTGCCAGGATCCATCTGCTGAGGTGCGCAGATCATTTGTCAGCAAAGTCCACAAGTTATCAAAGATTCATGCCTTACCCTGTAGATATGCATGTGCCTTTTCGTTAGTTGCTTTTGACTCCCTGAAAGACTTAAGAGAAGATGTTAGTTCCTTACATTGTTACCATTTGTTACACTCCATGCCTCTGGTCGTGTTCATTTCTTGTGATTTTTAATGATCCTTTCCATTACAGGCATTAAAATATTTGGAGGAAATTACTCGGGAATGTGGGGAAGGAACGGATATCCATGAAAACATTGCTATACAAGGAGCAGCTAATCACCCAGTATACCTAGTTGTGTTTTTAATCCATGTTCTTGCTCATGACACTATGTTCCCATCTCCTGACTGTGAAGATGAGAAAGTTTATGCTCGGTTTCTGAGGTATAATTGTTTCTTATATGTAATAACTGCTGGTTAGCTTGAACACTTGCGGACATTCTAGTTGTATTAATGAAACATCAGCTGTGAAACTCTTCTGTTCCTCTGACATAATTTCCCACTTTCTTTCTGCAGTCCTCTATTCATAACTCTTGAGGTGTTGGTGAATGGGAACTTAGCACCTGGGAAAACACCTAGTGCTTCATTATACCTACGAAGTGTTCTGATTGCAATTAAGAAGGCAAATGATGCTGTTGATGTTCAGATGACCACTGTTAGTATTTCTGTGGGTTAAATATTCGTATTGAGGTACTCACACAGGCACGGAACGGCAACAATTGTATTCATATATGTAACAGTTTTACCTTTTATCTTGTAGAAGCTGCATCTTTTAGCAGAAGTCGGAATCTCTATTTTAAATTCTCTGGACTCCGAAATCAAGACTGCGGCACATAGTCCTGGACCAATTCTACTTCCATCATCACTCTATAAAAGTGGCCTGGATGCAATGAAAGAGGCAAGTCCCAGTGCTGCTTCCGTATTGCATTCAAATTCTGTTTATCTCTTTGCTTACACCAATTGGTTTATCTCTCAACAGGCCAATATTTCTTCTCGGTTTGGTTATAAAACCGATGCAGGCTTTGCCAAGAAGTTGGTGTCTGCTCTGAAAACTGAGGTTTCAGTCTTATGCTAATTCTTACCAACTCTGTGTTCATTTGATGATTTCTTTTGAAATTTTTATTTATTTGGTCTTTGATGATTGTCCTTGTTTAGGTTGGCAATACTACTGGGTGCAGCAAACAACATTTTCAGAATTCATTACGTCCCAGTGGCATCAGACACAAAGGGTCAAATCCCAAATCTACTCGTGCAGATAATTTGTTGGAAAATAAAAGTATAGAGCCACTTGATGAACTGCATACAGGACGAAACAAGCAAACTACTAGGACTTCCCATCCGGAAGCTGGTACTAAAAGTGGACTAGATGAGATTATATCCTCCCACAATGGTTCAGCTGTATTGCATAACAAGTTCTCTGCTGAAAATGATCAAGTACAGGATGGTACTAGAATTTCACAAATGAAACTCTCGCTTCTTGAATGTTCGACGAATAAATCTTTAGAGGTTCAAAAGAACATCGACTTAAGTAGTTCAAAGGAAGAAGTTTCTAAACATAGTAATGTCTATATTGAACCATCAAATTCTTCAAGAGCCAGTGAACATGTGAATCTTTCTACTCCCGAGGTCAGTCTCTGTTTCTGTGAAACTGCTGGCATACTGTTATACCTTTCTCTTTTGCTGTTCTTCTGTAATAGTATTTTGATATATGCTTACGTACTTAGAATGTTGAAACCAATGGGGAAGCATTAGTTGGCAAGCACATCAAACTATGGTCTGCAGGTGATAATTGGTAAGCAAAAAGAAATTTTAGTTATGATATCTTTATTCTGTTCTCATCATTGTAAAACTCTCTTGTTAAACTTTGTGCAGCTATCATTCTGGCGTTGTGGATACTTTTGATTCTATCAATAGCACTCACAAGGTAGCGATTGTTTCTAGTAACTTTTATCATCTGCATGGAAGTGCATTTTTCCTTTAATGAGCATAGTTTAGTTTTGCATTTATGCTATATAGCAGGTACCATCAATTGTCATCGTTCTCCCTGGTGAACTAGTTCCGTGGTGGGTGCTGGCACTGGGGATTTATTAATTATTATTGTTCTTTATATGGAAATGCAAATGAAGGATCAATAATGGTTCCTCATTCACCCACGCTGGCTTAAGGCCAGGGGTGTATTGATAAGAGGTGAATCATCTTATCAAGTGAACCACACTTCTTTTCCTTGTTTTTTCTTTTCTTCTTTATTCCATGAAACTGGAGGACTAGTTCCCCAAGGTGAATCGTCTTATCAAGTGACTTAGTGAGTGAGTCACAATTCTCTTGTTCTTTTTTTTTTCTTTCTTTAATGCAACTGAAGACCAATACCTCCCAGCCCCCCTCCCTCTCCTCCCATACATGGTGACTCAAAACCCCAACCTTAAAAATTTTAAATTGGAGGGGAAGCCCATACTGACCGAGCTGAACAGTTAGATTAACTGAATTTATTTCCGTCCCGTCATATACTTAGATTATTGTAATGCATTAATTTTGGTATTTGGGGGAATTGCAGCTATGAATTTGTATAGAAATTGATGAAAAGCAAATGTAATCTTTTTTTTTTTGAAACGGCAAATATACACTTACTCCACACTACTCTACTCTAAGCCTATACTACCTTATAACACCATATACATCCATACCAACCTTATAACTCCATGTCTGAACCACCTTATGCCTCCGCCGGGTTTCGAACCCCCGACCTCCTCTTTGCTACCCCAACATCCTTACCACTCGGCAAATGTTCATCTATGGTTTGGTGGATAAGTAATATTATAAAAATTACAGTTATTTGGTAGAGGAAGCAGATTTTCAATTGTTTAAGTTCTGATAAGCATACTTTTGAGCTGAGCAGTGTTGTGAGGTGCACCCTCTAGCTTTTTTTTCTTTCACTACTGATGACTTTTTCATATTCATACAACACATTAGGTATTATACCTTGCTACATTTCAAACTCTGAAATCTGAATTGTGATCTTAGTATTGATTTAGTTATTTTGTACTATATGCTCTGTGTAGATCATGTTTGACACTGGGGATGTAGACATCCTAAGCTTGGACAGTGAGAAATGGGAAATTGTAAGTAACTGTTCCCTGCTAAATAGAAGTCGATCTTCTGTTTGTATTTCAACTTCTGCTAATTGCTAAAATTTTGGATATCCATTCATTGCACATATCGGAGGTTGTTTTTAACGCACTCAGTTTTAGTGGCCTCATTACTTTAACAATTGCCTAATAACTGAAGGATTCATTTCATTTTTTCTGAATTTATTCTTTGGGGTGAATGAAACTACCAAAACTAATATTAGCATCTCCTTCTAATACTAAGCAAAGTATTAGAAGTAGGTGTTAGTCCCATTAGTTAGTTTTACCCCACTAACTCCACCACTAAATAATTAATAGAAATAATTAAAAAATAAAGAACTAATTTGAAAAAATAATAACACTAAATTTTACCTAAGTACACATTTAGTCTTGCTTTACTAAAGAAAAAAATTAGTTAACTAATGAACCATAAATGTAATATAAAAATAAAATCTAATTTTATTATCACGTTAATTGATTCATTTCGGACTTTTACGTTGAATCACATTCAAATTTGAACGTGTACTTTGTTATATGCTAGACATATCACGTGTATATCCACATGTAATATTAAGGGTCTCATGCGAGTATCCGCGTGTTAAAAAATGCATCACGCGGGTACCCGCGTGTCACAAATGCTTGTTTAGCATAAAAGAATCTCTCTTTAGAAAATTGCAACTTTTTTAGAGTATTTTCTTTGATATATATA
>JAYMSM010000290.1:0-12161 GCA_036897885.1 Plantago crassifolia | reverse complement strand
TGGTGTTATAAGGAAAAAAAAGTTGGGGAAATTCCCCCCCCCCAAAACCTTAGTTAATTCGTCCAATAATTCGCGTACATCTCGTTTCTTAGTTCCCCTGCATTAGGCGACTGCTGCTCACGCACCTTAACGGAATCCACTTAACAGTCGTCTAAAAATAGTGTAATGTGGAATTTCGAAATATGTTTCGGGGCAACTTGGCACGAAAAAAGAATTTTAGTGCAAGTCGCAAAAGGTTATGGTGCGGTAAATTTTTTTCTCTATAATAAAAATAAAAATAGGTATAGTAGTATAGATTATATATGCCTAGATCGGTTAACTTCCAAAGAATACTTATAATATTCCGCGCTGGAGACAGATCCATCAATTGTCACTAAAATATTCCTCAAATAAAAAAGACCCTAAATGCTCTGAAGAAGGTGAAAAGTCTTGAGGCAACGGTAACAACACGATGAGGAATCTGGGGGCCGATCGATCTCCCAGGGTTCCCAGGTTTGGGTTCGATCATTCTAAGGCAGCAAAGGTAATCTCGCCATTGGTAATTGGAGGAATTAAGGTGCTGGAAGAAGATAATGGTGAGGGGTGGATAAAGGTAGTACAACGGAGGAATAGAGAAAAGGTGCAGGAGGAATATGTATGGTCTAGAACTTTGGCGGCCAAGTTTGTAAATGTATATGTTGCAAATCTCCCGGCGGCAATAACGGAGGAACAGCTAAGGAAAGCACTCGAAACGACTGGGAAAATTAGCAACATATATATCGCAAATAAGAAGAACAAGGCTGGGAAATACTTTGGATTTGTTCGATTTGAAAGATGTCAAAACTCTCAGGAATTGGTAAAGAAGGTTAAAGATACTTGGATCGGAACGCATAAATTGTTAGCAAATGAGTCGCGATATGGTGCAAGGGAGAAATTACCGACACAAGGAATGGAAGGAAAAACAGAGACAATGGCTGCAGAGGATAAAATGGGTCGGAAGAAATTCCTGCAACAATTGGTGTTGCAAGAAATCCAAAGGCAGAAGAGTGCAACAGGAAATAGAATGATAAGGAAAGATCAAAATATAACAGGCCAAAGAAAAGAGAAGGAGATGGTAAGAACAGAGGCGAAAATAGAAGCACAGAAAATAGTGGTAATTGAGACTCGAAGTCAGAAAAAAGGAGATGCTGAGAAAGGCAGTATGAATCCGGTTGTAGAAAAAGGAAAAGGAATCATAAGGGATCCTAATGAGGTGCTACGAGTAAAAGAAGAAATCTTCAGGAAACAGCAGGTATCAGGTATGCAAATGGAAAAGGGAGAAACTTCGAATCAGACAAGGAAAATGGTGAGCGAAAAAACAACAGTGAGTAAGTACCTGGAGTATCCAATGGACGAACATATGGAATGGGCTCTGGATTGTTTGGTAGTAGAGTTGAGAAGGCCACTTGATAAGGAACAGCTAGAAAATCTACTTCAAGTGAATGGGCACAAGAATCTCTTAGTTTGCAGGTTAACAGAAACAGTGTGGATTTTGAAAGGTAAAGCTGAGGATAGACAAAAAATAATGTTAGAAGATTGGAGTTGGGCATCACAATGGCTAGCATCTTGCCGTCCATGGAGAAGCAGTGATAGAAATGAATATAGGAGGGTATGGGTGAATGTGTATGGGATGCCGGTGCATGGTTGGTACGAGAAAAAATTTAGAGAAATATGCATTGGATTAGGTGAGGTGATAGAGGTTGGAAACAATATTAAGAGTAAGCGGGATATGCGTAAAGGAAGCCTTTTGATAGAAACAAAATTAGCAACGGCAATTCGGGCAGCGGTTAAGACTACATTCAAAGGAGAAGAGTTCAATATCATGATCGTTGAAGATCCGACTGATCCGCCAGCACCAAAGGAAGCACAGGTAAGTGACTGTAAGTGCAAAAAAGTCGAGTCTGATGATTGTTTTTTCTTTTCAGGAAGGTCATCGGATGATTTACAAGAAGAGGATGGGTCAACTGATGAGGAAAGCGAGGAGTATGACGAAGAAATTGAGATTAAAGATGGGGATTGGACTAAGGAAACGGATGAGAAGGATATCAACTGGGAGGAGGAAATAGGAGCTGATTTCACAGAAGCAGAACTAACAGCGGAACAAAGTGTGGAAGATAAAGCCAAAGGGGAGGACCAGCTGGAATCATATAAAAACATATTACTGAATAAGATGGGAGATAAAGCGACTAGTGAAGGGGATAAAGACGAGCAGAAAAGAAATGGAGTTATGCAGCAGAAAGGAAAAAAGATCGAAAAGAAACGACGAGTTGACAAGGAAGGAGTTATATTGAAGCATGTGAAAGATATAATTGATAAGAGGAGGGTTACCAGTGGAGTTACAGTCCAGAAAATCAGCAAAGTAAACAAGTGTGCTGGACCGAACCACATTGATCAAAACACCAGTGGAACGTGCAATAGCTGTGGGGAGGAGTACATAGAAGGAGTAAAACGAGGAGAACCTAAAAAGAAGAGAGGCAGGAAAGCAAAAGCGATTAACAATGAACTGGAGGGTGGTATTGTGGTTAATGAGGAGGACATAATAGCATGTAATACAAGAATTGAGAAGAAGGCAGCAAAGGAAGAGGCCGAGAAGATGGCAAAAATGGGAAAAGAGTTGGGGTTGATATCCGAAGAAGATAAAGACAAGGCGGGACAACAATTCGAACAGTGGGAGAAAAGGGATCGGACTGGAGGAGCACAACTTACAGGTAATGGAGATAAGGTATGTGGATAATGAAAATGCTATGTTATAATGTACGTGGTCTTGGTGGTATTATTAAAAGAAATGATCTTAGGTCGTTTATACGTAAGGAAAACATAGATTTTGTATGCATACAGGAGACTAAACTAGAAATATGTGATAAAAAGTTAGCGGATTCAATATGGGGTAATGAAGATTGCGGGTGGGCGCACTCGGGTTCTAGAGGGGCTTCGAGGGGATTACTTTGTATTTGGGACACGGGAACATTTGAAAAAAACTTCTATATGGGGGGAAGATGGAGTACTAGGAATTAGCGGGGAGTGGAGAGGTAATAAAATGGAAATTTTAAACGTATACGCACCATGTAATTATGCTCAAAAAGTGGAACTGTGGACAAGAATATTAAATAGGATTAACCAAGATAGAAATCTATTGCGATGTGTGTGTGGAGACTTTAACTCAATTAGAAGATTAAATGAGAAAGTGGGTAGAAATAACTCGTATAGTAATAGAGGGATATGTAGTTTTAATAATTTTATAGAAAGCTCGGGGTTACTTGATTTACCAATTCATCGTAGAAAATACACTTGGTATAGGGGTAATGGTTTTAATTGTAGTAGGATTGATAGGTTTCTAATATCGGAAAATTGGTTAGCAAAGTGGCCGACATTGGCTCAATTTGGGCTAAAGCGTAGTATATCGGATCATGTTGCATTGATTTTAAAAGAAGAAGGAAGGGATTGGGGCCCTCGTCCTTTTAGGTTTATGAATTCATGGGTAAAAGAAGAGGGGTTTACACAACTAGTTAAGGAAATATGGGAGAATAATGAGATTAGAGGCTGGGGTAATTACGTGGTGGGAGAAAAATTAAAAAAGGTTAAATTGGCATTGAAAAATTGGAATAAGGGCCTGAATGGGGATTTAAATGGGAAAATACAAAACGCAAGACTTGAACTAGAGAAGGCAGACTTGGAGTGTGAAGAAAATGGAGAAAGAATAAACAGTGAAGGTAATAGTACTGGAAATATAAGTAATATGGACAGTAATGGGGAAGAAGTATTAATAATGTAAATGGAACTAATATAGGCCAAAATATAAGTAATCAACTTAATCGAAGTAACAATGGATCTACTGATAGTGTAAGTAATTATATAAACAGAGATGATACAATGAGAGTTCAAGAAAAAGGAGCAAAGTACTGGAGAACGGAATTGGAAAGATTAATGGGGGTTCAAGAAAATCTAAGACAACAACAAGCAAAGATAAAATGGGTAAAGGAAGGGGATGCAAACACTAGTTTTTCCATAAAGCAATAAAAAAGAGGAGCCGTAAAAATAGTATTAATGGGATGCGAATAAAAGGGAAATGGATTGAAGAAATAGAAGAAGTGCGGGAAGGGATAAAAAATCATTTTGAACAACACTTTGCAAACCGAGAATGTGAGCAAGTAGAAATAAATGGACTTGAAGGCCTACGACTAGAAGAAAACAATGCTAGGGAGTTGGAAAAACCATTTGGGGAGGAGGAAATATTAGAAGCAATAAAAAACTGTGGTGAGGATAAAAGTCCGGGGCCGGATGGGTTTGGGAGTGTGTTTTATAAGGAGTGCTGGCCAATTGTTTGTAGTGATATCATGAGAATGTTTGAAGAGTTCCATAAAAACGGGAAATTTACAAAAAGCATGACAAATACATTTATATCATTAATCCCTAAAGTTAAAAATCCGGTTAATATAGGTGACTTTCGTCCAATTTCTTTAATAAGTAGTACATATAAAATAATTTCAAAAGTGTTGTCTAATAGGTTAAGTAAAGTAATAGGTAGAGTAATTTCAGGAAAACAGTCGGCATTTGTGGAAGGTAGAAGCATCTTAGATGGGGTCTTAATAGCAAATGAGGTAATAGATGAAGCAAAAAGAAAAAAGAGAAAATTATTATTATTTAAAATTGATTTTGAAAAAGCATATGACTCGGTAAACTGGGAATTTTTAATAAAAATGATGAAAGTAATGGGTTTTGGGGAAATTTGGATTAAATGGATAAAAGAATGTATAACTAATGTAAGGATGTCGATCTTGGTCAATGGTAGCCCAACTAAGGAATTTAATACGGGTAGAGGTTTAAGACAAGGAGATCCACTGTCACCGTTCTTATATCTAATAGTAGCCGAGGGGTTAACAAGAATGATGGAAAAGGCTTGTGAATTACAAAAATTTAGACCATATGGTTGTGGAAATAATGGAGTAGAGATATCGTTATTACAATTTGCGGATGACTCGTTGATAATTGGAGAATGGGGAATAGGAAACTTAGAAGTAATAAAATGTATATTAAGATGTTTTGAACTTAAGTCGGGGTTAAAGATAAACTTTAATAAGAGTAGTCTAGTAGGAATAGGAGTAGGGGATAGGGAGATTAATAGAGGGGCGGGATTCCTTAATTGTCAAGTGGGGAAAGAGAATTTTAATTATTTAGGGATGCCGGTGGGTTGGAAAGCGAATTCTAAAGAAAATTGGTATAAAGTATTAGAGAAGTTCGAAAAAAGAATAGAGGCGTGGGAGAATAAATATCTTTCTTTTGGAGGTAGAATAATATTGGTGAATGCGGTACTAACGGCTTTGCCATCATACTTTTTTGCTTTTCATAAGGCACCTAGTTGTATATTAAAGAAATTCATGTCGTATCAAAGGAAATTTATTTGGGGAAGCACACTTGAGAGTGAGAATAGGAAAATTGCTTGGGTAAAATGGGAAAGTATTTGTAGACCTAAAGATGAAGGGGGGCTTGGAATAAAAAATTTAAAGTGGTTTAACATGGCTCTAATGGGTAAATGGGGTTGGAAAATACTAGAAGGAGGAGATGACCTTTGGTGTAAAATTTTAAACTCAAAATATGGGAGACTCATAGATAATTTAGAAGAATATGATAACAATGGAAGGAATCAAAGGGGTTGGTCAATTTGGTGGAGAAACTTGATAATGGTACTAAATGATAATAATTGGTTTATTAATAATTGCTTGAAACAAATTAGAAGTGGTAGAAATACGAAAATGTGGGAGGATTTATGGGGTGAGGGAGGGACTAAATTAAAAGATACACATCCAAGATTATTCCGACTGGAAAGTGAAAAAGAAATTAATATTGCTAGTAGAATTGAAAGAAGAAATAATAATTGGGAATTTAAATGGAACTGGAGACGAGCACTAAGGGTTAACGAAGAAGCACAGGTACAAGAGCTTGAGTTGCGGCTCAGGGCAGTAATGGAACAATCGGTACAGCAGTATACAAGCTGGGATCGGGCAGAATTGGATAAATGGGAGTGGAAAGGAGGTGAAGGCGGGAGGTATTCAGCAAAATCAGCCTATGGAATGTTAAGTAATAATGAAGAGGTGATTCCGATATCCGACCACTACAAGAGGATTTGGAACAAGTTGGCACCATCAAAAGTTAATGCATATATATGGAGGTTATTACAAGATCGAATACCGACGGTGTCGAATCTTCGAAGGAGGGGTGTATATTTTAGTGATGCTAATATGGTGTGTAAGAGATGCGAGAGGGAGATAGAGACGTCATGGCACTTGATTGGTGAATGTACGTATGCAAAGAAAATATGGGAGTTGGTGTACCATTGGTTCGGGACAGATTTGATTGTTGGCTCTAATACGATTGATTTCTGTGAGAAGCATGATGCAGGAAGGAAACAAATCCCTCGGATGGTGTGGGAATTAGTTTGGAGTTGTGTCGCTTGGAACATTTGGGGAGCACGCAATGCATTAGTATTTAGAGATGAAAAAAGGAGTCCATGGAACGTGTTGGACCGAATTCAAATAGATTTGTGGTTCTGGCTAAAAGGGAAAGGTTACCTTAGTAATTACCGAAGGAGCGATGAATGGTTTCAGGAGCCAAGATTATGCCTAGGAATCGGCTAAATGGCAGGAAGGCAGAGGATGCGCCTAACAGGGAAGTTCATAACTTATGTCAATTAAATTATTTTGTTCTACACTAATTGGATTACAATATTGCAGGTACAAGGAATTAAGAAACAAAAGGGTCAAGGCGGCAGGCTGTTAAGCGAAGTGGAAAAGGAGGCTAAAAGAAAGCTGAAAATTACCATACGGTTTTGGAGCTGTTAAGAATCAAGATGGGGCCGGAAACTATCAAGAAATAAAGGTTGAGGTACTATTGGGAGGGGAAGAGAGATGGGCTCTTAGTTAGCGTAGAATGTAGTTAGGTAAATTGTAATAAGCCCGGCGAGGTAGGGCGAAGGGTAGAATGTAGCTAGCTTATAAACTTGTAAAAGAGGGAGTAAAGGTGTGGGTAACTGTGGATGGCCGGGGAATGGTTGCACTCTTTTTCCTCCGTGAGGTTTTATCCCGATTGGGTTTTCCTTTCGAAGGTTTTGAGGAGGCAAAATTCGCCGGGTACATTGCATCCATGGTTAAAACAGGGAGTAGGGGTTGAGGATCATAACTATCGTGTGTGAGGCATTCTTATGCTAAGCACATATGTACATATCATAATAGAATAAATAAAAAAAATTTGCCGTTTCAAAAAAAATAAAAAATTTCAGCGCTGGAACACGAAGTTGTGATAACTTTTAACACAACTACGATTAAAATTACGCAAATAAATTCGTAAATAATTATGAAGATAAAGAAGTACACATGAATCTATAGTATTCCGCACAGACACACTAAGTTGTGATAATTTTAACACAACTACGATTAAAATTACGCAAATAAATTCATAAATAATTATGATGGTAAAGAAGTAAACACGAATTTATTCTAACTGTATTTTTACAACTAGCTAGATACTATAAAGTAAAAATGATATTGAATTAATAATCTTGAATACAATGTATGATCGCCTCTAGATTACAAATTAAGTTGAACATGCACGCTAAAATGCGTATCACCGTAGATTCTATATCTTAGATAAACCTAAGATCTAAAATGTAAAGCTTATGTAAAACAGACTAAGGAATAGTTATGAAAACAATAAAAACTCCTAGATAAATAGGCTAGTCTGCTTGATCTTCAATGTTCAATCTTCAAAACTTTATATAGAAGTAGTAAGCCACCTTCAGATTGTACTTTGATCTCTTCTAGACTCCTTGTTGAATTAAGACTCCTATTTAACTTTGGCTTCTAAGTTATATAACATAACTTCCCAATGAATCTCGAGCTTCAATTATATTGGGAAAAATAATATTTGTATTAATATTATAAAATTCCCGCGTTACAATGCAAATCCGATCCGTAGATCCAGGGGATTTAAACTAAATCATCAAATACGAGTAATGACCCATCTAATTTAATCAATCATGACAAACCATAACCCATAACATGCCAGGCTAAGCACACAGGCCCGCATGCACACGAAGAACTGCTAGGAGATTCTCTCCGCAATTGGTTTGAAACCAAAGGCCGTTGCCTCCTTAAAAACCTACAGGAGTAAAACCCAATGGGAAAAAGCTCACGTAGGAAAAAATAGTACAACCAGACTTCGGAGCAATTATGGAGACTAATGGAGCATCTATTCTGCAGATAAAATTCTTGAACCATATCCATTCTGTTCATGCATGCCGTCCAAGTACCTCTATGCCGAACTGGTGTAGGTGCTTGTGTCCCATACATCGATGTGCAATATTGAAGCAAGTCTACTGAATAATGTGCATACCAACATAACCGCCCCCATATGCCACATAACCACTGAGTCGCCAAAGGCTATATACTGTTTCTGCTGAGCTTCAATTATATTAAATGTTTTCCATAGATATATTGAAAGATCCGTCCATATTTCTTCTTTGCAGTCATACTCCATGTAGGAAACTAACTCTTTGTTAAGAATAGGTAAAACATAAACCATCTGGAATGTTCTCATTTGTTGACTTCTAGAGTTGCAGTAACTCCAAATCACAGTTGTGATAACTTTGAAAATAGCAACCTTAACACACTTTTTAATAGTTGTTTGTTTGAGAATGTGGATTCCAGTGTTGTATTTGTACAACACATTAAATCACAATGTTGTAGTAACAAACAAATATAGTACAAAGGATATTTGGGCAACCACGATACCGAGTTGACCTTGTATGGTTTCATACAGTTCTGGATTCACTTACGAAATTGTCAAATGAAAGTTACACTATTCGATTTCCCAGATTCAATTGAATTTTATTTATAATTCTTTGGGAACGGTCAATGGTTTTGGGGGTAAATTATTGTCAAAAGTAGGGAAAGAAGTTTTATTAAAAGCAATGCTTCAAGCCATTCCAACCTTCGTGATGAGTTGTTGTAGGTTGCTGAATTACCTTCTTCACTTGATTGAATCTATTATTGCTCAGTTCTGGTGGGGTGAGGGAACTAAACTAAAAATTGAGACGCTTTGTGTGATTGTAAAAGATATGGGGTATGGCTTTTTGTGACCTTCAATCTTTTAATATTGTTATGTTAGGCAAGCAGGTTTGGAGAAATTATTCAGCATCCGGACTCGCTCCTAAGTCGGGTGCTTAAAGAAAAATATTTTCCACACAATGATGTTTTAGAAGCTCATACAAAGCCTACTGCTTCATTAACATGGAAGAGCGTTGGGAGCAATGTCACTAGTGCGAGAAGGAGTCCGTTGGAGAGTGGGGGATGGTAGTCGGATCAAGGTTTGGGGAGTCAATGAGATTCTCAAGAATTATGGCCTGTAAAGTCACACTCCAAATTTCCATCACCTATCTGATTTGCGTGTTAGTGACATGTTGTGTGACCAAACTAGATCATGGGATGAAAATAAGCTTCGACATTTGTTTTGGGAAGATGATGTTAATGATGTATTACGAATCCCTCTCCCTGTCAGCATAAACTCTAATATTCGTGTGTGCCAGTACACTAAGCACATTGTATATCTGGTAAGAATGACGTGCATGCTCTTTTGCCAATTGAGAATCTAGTATAGTGTCCGGTCATAATTGGAGTTGGGTGTGGCATCTAAAGACGCAAAATAAGATAAAAGTTTTCTTGTGGCGAGTTCTCCTCTCATCTATTCCCACTATAAGTATTCTTAGCAAGTAAGGATTACATGTTAATGTTGTTTGCCCTGTGTGTTTAGGAGCAGCTGAATCTCTGTTTCATATCTTCAAAGATTACCCATTTGCACACTGTTTTTGGGCTATCGGTGATTTAAGATATGTAATTATTTATACTTACACAGGTATATATGTGGCAGCTTGGATCGATTATGTTCATTCACTTTCTACTCGGACAGAGTTATATTTATTTATCACTTCTTTATGGTGTATTAGGAACAACTAGAATAAAGTTGTCCATGATGACACTGGATTTGAACCAATTGACTCGGCGTGCTTTGCTAGACAGTTCATTAGCCGCTGTGCCAATACACAAGAATGTATACTTCCATGTTCGGCCACCTGAACAAGCAGTTTCTAGGTTGCCACCGAATGCGAGAAATGTTAAACTTAATTTCGATGGAGGTATCAATATTAACTTGGTAGGTGGATGTTCTGGTGTCGTGGCATGTGATGATGTGGGCTGAGTTTTACCATGGCAACATGCATCATTCCTTACGTCCAAGATCAAGAAGTACTGGGAGCTATTGATGCTATGGCTGCTTTGGAATTGGCTACAATAACAGGTTATAATAACATCATAATTGAGGGAGATTGCTTGGCAGCCATTCGTGGTCTTCAAGATACAATGCCTAATCTTTCTGATGCTGGGGTTTTTATTGATGAGGCAAAAGTTATGTTAGATGCCTTTCAAAGTGCCAATTTACAGTACATTCAGCGGGATGGTAAAGAGTGCTCATCATGTGGCAAAGTTTGTCAGTGATAATTGCATTTATTTGGATGTGTCTTCCATTTCAATCTCCTCATGTAATAGGTTGATGATATTTATTAACAAAATATATCTATTGATTCTAGAAAAAAAGAACGTTTATTTACATTGTTGTATTGTACAAAACATTAAAGCACGATGTTGTAGTATAGAAGCATCCAATATTTTGTGAAGGATCAGTGCCAGATGCTTTACATAGTGGGGTTGGAACGTGCACCAGTTTGGAATTAATACATGCTTATGACTATATAATTGTTTGGGATCTTTATTTTCTCATGGGGCAATACATAGTAAAATGCACTGAACTTATTATGTTTCGAGTGGAATAAACATTTACCATTAAAATCGTGTATGTGTGTTCATTTGGTATGAACTATATATGCACATGGCTTTTAGTTTATTTTTAGTGATAAAATTGTACGCATCGTAAAACAACGCATAATAATTGTGTTTCTATGCCCGAGAGCAAAAAAATATAACACAGTATGATATCAAATTCAAAATAATGCGCCCACACCTTGAATTATGGCCTATTTAGTGTCTTAAACTCTCATTTACGTGGCCATAATACTATGTATGATGTCACTATTATACGACGTGTCATCTGGTCTTTTTTTACCTTTTCTTTTCTTGTGATTATTTCCCGCTTTTAGTTGATTCGTTAGAACTTGTGGCTTTTACTTTCTTATTTGTGTTTCAGGCAAATTCATGTTTCCCGCTATTCCTGGGGCTAAGTTATGCACTTCCTTGAATTATTTGAGATGTTTAATCTCATGGTCTTGTATATAGCAAGAAAATAAATTCAATGACGATGAGGAAGGTGTAAACAAGAACCAATTTGGAGTCCGAACGAAAATTTTAAAGCAATTTGAGTGAGACGTGCAAGGGTGAAACTTCTAGGAATTCTGGCTAGCTATAACTTTCTCATATGAAGTCTAATTGACCCAAACTCAACGCCTACGGACAACTAGCTCAAATATCTACAACTAGCTCAAATATCTACAACTGGCAAATTCGATCATTTAATATTCTGACATTACCGAAGTAGGCGATCGCCTGGTCCAGAACAAAATTATATTTTGTTTGGTTTAGCATAAAGAAAAAATAAATAAAACAAAATTGACACTTTATTTAGTTTAAACATCTATCATAATAAATCATTATAGTCATTTGTAACTAAAACAAATTTCTAGTTTTTCCTCTCTTTCCCCCTAGTTTTAAGGTAACTTACGGACTGTTAGGCTTTAATTTAGCTAGTTGGGTTTTTTGAGTTAGTTAGTTGATGAATAGTATTTGTCCCTAAACTGAGTTTTTGAATTGTGTTTGGATTGAGTTAATGACTTTTTTGGTTTTATAGGGGAATAATAGTAGGGGTGTAAGAGATGTGAGAGCGAGACTGAGACGGCATGGCACTTAATTGGTGAATGTTCGTATGCAAAGAAAATATGGGAGTTGGTGTATCATTGGTTCGGGACTGATATGATTGTTGGCTCTAATATGGTTGATTTTTGTGAGAAACACGATGCAGGAAGGAAACACATCCCACGAAAAGTGTGGGAATTAGTTTGGAGTTGTGTCACTTGGAACATTTGGGGA
>JAYMSM010000289.1:0-12165 GCA_036897885.1 Plantago crassifolia | reverse complement strand
TATATAAACGAATTCATCGCCAGTTCATCAGTTCACTTCCGTCTTCTTCATTTCCACTTCCGTCTTCTTCCTTTCCCCATTTGAAATACAATTTCTTCACCAACGTTATTACCTAAATTCAGCAATCCATTGTCTGATAGGTATAAAGAACCACAGATAGATCGAGAACAATTCTACAGCCGTTGTTACTCCGTGAACCATCACAATTTGAAACGATTCATCTCACCTGTTCATCTGATTTCAATGCAAATGGCTGTATTTTTGATCTTGGCCGTGAATCGGAGCAAATCCTGGTGAATCGGTTAGTTTTCAGTCATTTCTCTCTCATTTTATAATATTTATTCCGAAAATTAGTTTTGAATTGTTAGGGTTTATAAGTATGAACTGGAATTAGGAATTTTACTTAAATCTTATTTCTATATATTGAGAATTAAACTATGCATGTTTGTTTTTGTTGCAAGAACAAAAAACCCTAAAGAGTTTGGCTATTGGGTTTCTGATTGGGCTCACCTGCGACTAAATATTGTGGATGGGTGAAGGCAGAAGCTGATATTCTGATGAATTCTAACAGGCAAGTTTTGTATAAAAAGTTATGAATTTATTGAATACAACATTTTGATACAAAATGGTATCCTTGGTAAGTTTTTTTTCACTTCTGTCTAACTAATTACTATAATTTGAACTATATAGGAGTAACTTGATTTGGTTAGCTTAGGTTAAAAAAAAACTTTCACTCAGTATAGTATATAAAGTAATACAAATAGCCCTAGTTTTTATTAGTTTCATTTTTTGTATATGAATATAGAATTGGGCTTCTGGAAGTGAGTTTGTATATCATCTTCATGTATAACATTTTCTATGTTACAAACTTAGTCAAGTTCATTAACAGTGTTCTTAACAATTAGAACCTAAAAATGAATCTCATTTTGTATAACCTTTTATATGTTAGCAAATAACTGAATATTTTTGACTGATATTTGATATAACTATGTCTTCAAGCCTGAGTATGACATGTACTTTTAACATATGAAAATCATAAGAACAATATGATATTGCTTACTTATTTTGAATACATACTTATATTAAGACTTTAACATACATTATAAATTTGTATCTATGAACATGGCCTGCTATTCAGGGTGACACATGCTATGATGTAAAATAAGAATGAATGAAGAAACAAACTGATTGCAAAATAACCTGAAAAACAACACAAATTTAAAATTATCAGATTCTATCAAGATTTTTCTACACATGGCTCTTAACTCTTGTACTGTGCTAAGGATTATGTTTTAGTGCTCCCTGTAAGGATTATGTTTTAGTGCTTGGTAACACTTCTAATTGATTAGATACTTGATTTGAAACAGGAATGCATGAAAGCAAGTTTTTGATGATTACAGGGAGTGAAAAGGAAAAAGACTTCAACTCTTAAGATTGGTAAGTTGTTTAATACACATGTATAACTCCTGATTACTTGTATTGTTTATGTTTTATTTGATATAGATAGTTGATAAAAAGAATAAAGTTCATTTCATGCAATAGCAGTACAGTTCAGTAACATATTCACAATAGTACTAATGGTGTTTCACTGCTTGTTTTATACAGATTTAACAATAAAGGTGTGCAAGTTAGGCAATTGCTTCACCACAATCTGCTCAATTCTCAGTCTACAATAGGTAAGATGATATAAATTATCTACACATCTAAAGACCTAAGTACTTCTTTCATTATTAATCACATATTTGCTAACACTTTGATCATTTTCTTGTATAAAGCAGGCATAAACAATTAAAGCAACATTATATGAAAGATAAGATCATAAGGCTACCTCATCATTAAACTGGTAAGCTCTTTCATACAACTGATAATTTATTGTTACTGTTAGTGTATGTATATATTAATAAAGTAAAGACAGAATCAATATATTGTGTATACTAAGTTCCTACCTAATTTGTCACTTTTAGACAGGACTGGCCACTTACATGAAGATATGTAAGTTTGTACTAATGGTGTTCTACAGCTATTGTATACAGATTAATGAGTAAATGTGAGAAGCTAGTGAAAAGTATAACAACATCAACTGAATTCTCAATCTACAATAGGTAAGCTGATATAGATTATGTATACATCTAAATACCTAACTACTCATTTGATTACAACTTACAAATTTGCTAACACCTTTATCATTTTCTTGTGTAAAGCAGGCATATACAATTGGAGTAACATTACATGAAAGCTAAGAAGATCCTTCTACATCATCATTATACTGGTAGCTATTTGATAAGAACTGATAATCTGTTGCTAATGTTAGTGTATACTAAGTGTGGATAGTAGGATTTTTCACTATTAAACAGAACTGACCACTTGCATGAAGAACAATGTTGTATAACAAAAAATCAAATACCTGACAGGATGAGTTTTGTGATGTATTCTTATGTTCAAATTTTATCTATTACTTTGAAAGATTGCAGATAGACCTGCATAAAAGTATCATTCATGTTAAAACTACATCAAGAAACTCTATAGTATGACATGAATGATAATAGAATGAATATACATTGCTAAAGAAAAACTCAAACCTTGATAAGTCTGTTGATTATCAACTGTATGCCTGTCTTACGAATATCATGCTTTGAAATGCTGTGACTGATGGACTGAGTGTTTTTATACTATTAGTATAAAATGAGTAAATATGAAGAAAATATTCCTTATACCATTTAAGAAGTTGTACAGCTGTTTAGATATTTATTGCCAGAATATTTATAAAACTCGATTTTTTTAACATGGTATTATATATACAGGAGATTCTTGCCAGTTTACCTATATTCTTAATATTCAAAGGTTGGCAAGAATATCTAACAATACCAAATTTTAACAGCCTGGAGATTTTCAAAAATCTTAATTTCCATCTAGCCAGTGATAATGAATTAATGATTAATATAGTGTGTTTGTTCTAGAAGATTTGATGCAGCTATAATGAAAATTGACACCAAAGTTATAAAATAGTGTAACAAATCATCAAATTATCATTGACACCAAAGTTATACTTATACAGTGTAAAATAATGTGATATCTAGTATGAACCGAATGAAATGTGTATTCAATATTTATAATGAATATGGTATGAATTGTTTTATTTTGTTTGCTAGGTAAAATGTAGAAGCATGTCCAGATTGGAGTTGAAATCAAAAGACTAAGGATTGGACTTGGAATCAGAAGTCGGAGGATTGGAGTTCAAGAATACAACTAATTGTTAAAAAATCTTCTTGGATTACGGAGACCAGTTCTGTAACACAGTAGGCTCCATTATTCATATTAATCAGCTTTGTATTATTAATCCCTAGTATGTAAATTCAATAGGTATTAAATCCTTGGTCTGTAATAATAAGAATCGTTCATAGAAATATGTATTAAGTGTTACAGAACTGGGCCTCTTTGACAATCCATCCAAGGTACACACCCATTCTCCCCTCCTGTAAATAGATTAGAATGTCATTAAAACTTTAGGGCTGCATGCATATCATATAATTTGTTAGAACTGCCTGAAAACTGTGTTAAAATTGTTAATTAGTTTTATGTTATTTCTAAAGCTGATATTTTAGAATATATATGTTGACCTTTCTATGTTCTGTAGGATGATCTGTTAGATATTTAAGCTTTAAACTTACTGCTAACTCTTAGCAAGTTAGGTAGGAAAAATTTAAATAATATAAATGCCAATATCAACTCAATTATATTTGAGATTAAAAGGTTAATAGAACTGGAATATTAATCCAGATTCATATCCCAATATGAATCCAAATGTTTATACCAATATTACAAATATAGAATATTTGTTAATCACAAATATCAATCCACATATTACTACCATTGTTAATATAACATTATAAGATAAGCAAATTGTAAAAATATCATAACTAAATAACTTCTTAAATATTAATCAAATCAGAATATAAAATGGTCCATAACGATGAAATAGTCTGAGAAATCAAAATGTCTAGCAAACATTAGAACTTATTTGTAATAACTGCAAATTATTGTAAGAAAAAAAAGTATTGAAAGTGAAAATAAATCTACAACTTTAGGGTTCACGGCCTCTAGAGCTTAACTCGTTTGGTGCTTGACTTCTGTATTGGAAGGTCAGCATTGTCCTCATCATCAGAGCTGAGTTCAAGAGCTTTCTTGCTTGGAGTCATTCCCACGCTTGAATTAGAACCTTCACAAAAACTGACATCAACAACATCCTTTCCTTTATCCAAGTTCTCCCCATGCATAAAGGAATTTGTATCCTGTCGATCATAAAATTTAATGAGTAATAGTCAGTAGAAAATCAAAATTGTAAAAAGGAAGCCAACATACTAAGTTATGTGAACAAACTAACCACATTAGCTAGTTCCCAATATTTCTTTATTATTACAGGATCGTCGGTTAAAGCATCAATACCAAATTCCTTAAACCCACTCAATAGATTGTACTCCTTTGATATGTGAACTTTACACAAATATTCGTTCCCTAGCAAAGGTGCGAAATCATCAGGGAAAAAGTTTGTAGCATCGTCCACAGGTTCAAGAAAGGATGAGATTTCATCCTTCACTTGAACAGCCGTTTTCGGGATCAATTTCTTCATGAGTTCATCGAATATGACCAGAGTGATGAGCTCATTGTTACCACCTCTTGAAAGCATCTTCACCTTAAACCTGTAGTGTAATTAAATACTTAGACAAATCTAAGAAATAAATGATTGAAAAACATTAAGAATATATGTTCTAGAGAAGGTCAGTTTACGCACTTTGGTACAATTGTTTCTATCTTCTGGCCAGAACACTTGGGACTTAGACAAACATCACCAACTTCGGACTCCTTAACATTTTTGTTGCACCTCCCACATGCACCATAGTACCATCCTCGCTCTAGGACAACCTCTTTGAAGCATACGAACATAATATAGGCTCCAGGCTGCATTATTAACAATAGTTTTTTACTGCCTCGGACCAAGTTGAACTACATTGATAATTAAACTAACTTTCATAATCATACCTCTGTAGCACTTGTCACAAAAGTTGGGGTTTTGTACAAATCAGTTTTAAACCAATCAACTGCAGTCAAACTGCGACTTCCTGATGACAGAGTAGTGATTGCATGACTTATTGTTCCACCCATGTTACCAATCCTAAAAAGTAGACACCAATTAAAAACTTTGAATCCTATTTTGCTTAAAACAATCAAAACCAATGTTACAATTATGTAAATTACCTCAGCTTGAAGTCGTTTATCTCAGGAATATCATCATTAATATAGAGTTTGGATGAGTGCATGGTTGTAGATATCCTCATTTCATCTGTTTTAAAAATACATCATTAACAAAAATTAAATATCAACAACTTAGATAAAACATGGGATTCTATACTGATAAAATAGAAAAACTTACGATTCCAAGAAGATTTCACCCCAAACTGGAGAACAACAACAATACCATTGTTCAGCTTTTCAGAATCTTCAAGGCAGCTTATCAACTTTTCAGCATACGCTTCCCACAACACAATTATGAGTTTCTTCTTGCTGCATTAAGTAAATTTGTTTAGAATTGATATAGTCTCAAAAATATATCACGTATACTATTTGATTATTAACTTGCCCGATCTTACCTCTCATCTTCAATCTCAACTTCAATCCGTCTAGCATTCAGCTTATCCACTTTAGCAAGATCTCCTTTCTTAGTAACCCGGCCAATGACATCTACATATGAATAAAACTAAGTTTAGCCACTAATATTATTACTCCTGAATAAAAAAACAATATGAAATACTAACCGACATAGAAAGGATCTGGCGCATCCTTGAGATCATCAAATGAAACCAACTTAATTCCCTGAGATGGAATGCATAAATCAGGTTTCACCGTCAACACCTTGGTAACATATCCAAATAGGATTTTGCATGGATGGTCAACCCTCGCTTTCTGCCATTTGTGAGCAGCGTTCTCACCAACATTGAAATTCTCAATCTTCACTGTTTCACCTTCCTTTAGAAATCGCTTGAAGTTTGCCATGAGTGTTTTCCTGACGAAAAATCCGATGCGGGAACCCTAATGACAAAAATGTAATTTCAGTATAAATCATACAATAATATGAGACATATTTAATGAACCTCAAATGTTTATACCTTTGTATCCAAAAGGATGCCTTCAATCGAAACTGGTTTTTTTTGCGCATCAGTACCATTCCATAACCTCAATACCTTAACAACGACTGACTTGGAACTTGTGTCCATCTCAACATCTCTCACGTAAATGTTCGACATCTTAACGCTATTAGAACTGTGTTTCAGAGAGCTGCTGCAATAGATACCTATAAAGAATGCTAGAAGACATTATATAGGACCGTCCTGCTTATTCATAGTAACTCTAAGAAAAATCTAAGTAACTCATGCAAGTAATGAGTTGACAATAAACAGGCCCCCTTTTCTTAGAAATTTTAACCTCAAATAACATCTCCCCAAATTTCTAAAGATTTGTTCTAAAAATACAATATATTTTCATATATAAATGAAATATAATTGGAATTGAAATCTTCAATGATGTATATCATATTCGGTAAAAACGTATTGTATATTTACGTTCAACTTTTTCTAAAAACCGTTCAACTTCATCATTATTAAGTAAAAAAAAATTACATGATTTTTACCGTATAAAAAAATCTATACTAATTCAAAACTGTCTTAGAAATGGAATAGTATATACATCTATTTTGGTAAAGAATATCTTCCGAAATAAACAGATGTACAGTATTGTATGCTATAATTAGGACTATTGAAAATTCTAATTATTTATAATCACGTTATTTGGCTACCAATTATTCCTTATCGTACTGCCAACAAATTATTTAATATTTTACTATAACATGATTCAGTACACATTTTTTTTCCCAATCTATTAATAAAAAAAAATTCTGGTGCGAAATAAAAAGTTTAATCTTGATTTAATGTATTTTGACCTTAATATTCATACATAGATAATTTTGAGAATGATGTTAACTAATTTACCCAAATTTCAATTATGTTTATAAATATTTTTAAAATTAGGATCTTACTTAAATATTCCAACTAAATATTAAAGCCATAAATGTCTGTAGCGAAATGAATAGAAAATATCCAATATAACGTTAAGAAAAATGTGATACTTCATAACCTAACAATGAAACAGATCTAGAATCCTAGAATTTATTGCAACAATCTCATCTAAACTCTTCCTTCCGCCTCGCAACATAGTAGCCAGTAGAAATTGCTAACACTTCGGATCTCACTGTCAGCAAAACAGTTGGGGCAGTCATCTGGATGTGAATTCGCATCAATCAAATTGCATATCTTCGTTCCATTATTGCGCATGCAGATTTTAGGAATATTCAATAGATGTGTGTTCATTAATGACAGTTTAGCCATTTTCTCCGTCATATGAACGCTACTCAACAGAGTGTTAAGATAGTCCACGACTGTTTTGGTTTGTTGATGTAGTTGATTAACTCCAAACTCCTTCGTTTCCTCGTCTGTACACAATATTTTTAAAATACTCCCTGCGTATTTAGCGTGTCTATGACCACCCTTGAAAGCCATCTCCAGCAAGTCATATGATTCAACAAAATGACCAAGACTAAAATATTTAATCTGTAAAATTATTTCAAAAAAATTAGTTGATATCAAACATGATTATTTATTGAAAGTGAAATAACTTACAAATGCATATCGATATAAGGCTTCTGGATGAAGTGCCTTTGCAAATCTCTCAAGTGAACTTATATTAATGTAATCTGGCAACTGGATACATCGCAAGACTTGATCGTCTTGGCAAACATCATGTAAGGTTCTGCAGCTATATTGATCAATTTAAGATAATTAGCATCTATACCTTTAGTTTCATTCAGAAATTATTACTCCACACAACATACCTTAAGGCCGTGTTGATCCAATCCTTTGTCGAAGAAGTCGCAACTTTTATCATAATGACTATTAGCAGATCGGTGGGAAGATCAAGAATTTCCATGGTTCTCATTACAAAAAGTTGAACTGTGTGATTGAAATGTTAAGCTTTCCCATAGTATTTATATATATGCACATCAATCACTAATTTGGAAAATATATAAATTCGATTCATGAAATCCCAATAATATTACAGAATCACCATCTATTCACTTTTTAATCGTGCCTACCATATTTAAGTGTAAACTAACTTTTCTAATCACTTCAACTCGAATTTTCAACAAAAATGAATCAACGTTTTGTTTTTTATATTATTGTTTAATTTAACTATTTTAAATATAGCATTGAAAAAGCTATATGCATCTTATGCCTTACTATGAAAAACAGTATCAACAATTTGAATGAAAATAACCAAAATGTAAATTAATTTTATTAAATAGAAACTTTTAGTAATAGATAAATGACATGGTAAAAGTATAGCTCGACTTTATAACCTAAAATAACAAAATCAAATTATCCCAGAATGTAGTTCACTTCGTTGTGTAGAGTATACATCTCAATGAACTTGGTCAAAATTTCATCAGCCAAGCAATTTTTGCATCCATTTTTTCCATGGCTTTCAGAGCTGACCCAGCATCGCTTCATACCATCGATATAGGGACAAAAGTTTGGTATAGATATAAATTGGGATGGATTCTTAACGTTGAGTTTAGAAATTCTTTCAGCCACATTCCATCTACTTATCAATTGTCTGAGGGGTCCTTCCACAGTTCTGTGGAATTGATCATACACTTCAGCTATAGCATGTTGGGTTACTTCATCATCCTTGCTTAATAGCTTACAAATGTTCAATGCATATTTGGCATCAGGATGCTCACGTGCGTCTGATTCTTGCAAGAGCTTATACGCTTCCTTAGGTCGATCCTCCTCAAAGAATTCAGCCTATGCGATAACAGACACACAGTTAGATAAATAAAAAATTACTAACGATTAAACAATAACAACAATACTCACCGTGCCTAATCTATACATCGCTTCCGGATGTAAAACCTTCGAGAACTGTTCTAATACACTCTTCCCAAGTTTCTCAGGCAGTTCAACACATCTAAGTACATCTTCTTCCAAACAAACAGCTTGTAGCGTCTTGCAGCTTAAGAAGTCAACACGTATAATCAGTAAAGTATTGTGTTAAATTGTAATTTGTTTATAGAATTATTATAGTACAACAACATACCTCATAAGCATAGTTATCCAGTCTTTCGTCGATTGACGTGCCACCTTCATCATAATAATGATAAGCATATCGAGCGGAAGAGATAGGATCGACATTGAAGAACCCTTTCGATACATTTTTTCACAAATTCTTGTTATGAAGGCGTAATGCACTATAACACGTTACCACTTTATATAGTGCATAAGATTAACATGTTTGTATTATTTTTTGATTATTTCTGGCATATTATAAAGCACATAGATTTTTTCCTTAAGCGAATCCCAATTATACGATTAATGCCTTACAAAAATATAGTTATTTCATTCTTTTATTTATTTATTATTATTCCGATGCTTTACATTCCTCCAAAACAATTGACGATACTAAAAATAATTTTTACTTACTACATATAGTCTTTGTATAATAAACATATTTTTTAAACATACCAAATACATATAATTCCGTAATAAATAGAGATTCCCTATATACAATATTTAAGCATACAAAATATAATTCATGATCTTTCGATAAATAAATTAAACAAACTAAGTAAATTAAATTAAAACGCCAATTTAGATATTCTGTACTTTTTGTTAACTAATATATTACACTTTCTGATTCATATATTATTTTTTAGTCTATATCTACCGATTAATACTCATTTTAGTCACTATTATTTCGGCAAAGCAGTTTTATACTCGATCAAATTTTTTTGCTTGTATTTTTTTTAAACTGTCGGACCATGGTAACATGTTAAATAAATACTATGTTTTATATATGTTACTATCATTACACGGTGTTTTAATACATTCGGCAAATTTGTTTTATACTATATCAAATTTTGTTGCGAATGATTTTTGTTTTAAACTGTCTGACCATTTGAGAATTTTAAATTAATATGTTGTTTTATATATGTTGCCAACATTAAAAGATGTTTTAAGCGTGAAGTCAGATTAAATAAGTTCAAGACAACTCTCATGCATAATAGGGAAAATAAATAGAAGAAATTATATATCATAGTAACCATTGATTTATTCTGGATAACAATTGCAGATAATATAATAAATAGTTCATATCAGAAAATACTTAAACACTGAATCCAAATAATAGCTAATTCCAAATAAAATTATGATTTTCATTCATCGAGTTCCTCTGTTGAATTCTTATAGAGGCTATAGTAGACAGGGTCAGTATAACACTTGACTTCGTAGGCTGCGCAGCAATCCTTGCAACCAATTAGTGATATAGCCGTGGGGGGAGGGACCGGATGAATTCGGCAATAGCGTCGTATGAAGTAGTTATCCCAAAGACTCCCATTTTTGTATGCCGATATTGTTTTGATGAATTTGCATCTATACCCCCATGTTTTGCGTATACCATCAGTAATAGAGAGCATTGTGTAGAGCTCTTCTTTCCCTTCCTCCCTTTCGGTTGTCTCGTTCGATAATATCTTGTAAACACAATTGATATACCTTGCCTCTGGACTAAAATTTGCCACAACAGTTTTAAGTATATTTTCTATCTCATCTAGAGCAGTTGCCCCAATCATATTTGCCTACAAAACAATTATACATCAAGATTAAATTGGAAGTCTAATTTCTTAAAAATCGTAAATAGAGCATAAAAAAATCACCTTGACCATTAGAAAAAATTGTGCCTCAGTCGCTGCACCCGTGTGCTTGGATATTAAATCCATCTCATAGTCTCGAAGTGCACGGATAGGGTTCCTAGGAATAGTCGTGCAAACTGATATTCTTTTGTGAAAGTCGGCCAATTCATAGAATTTGCAGAAGCAGTTCTTGCTGTATATGAGAAAAGAAGAAGATTAACATATAGATTTATATATAAAAACTAAATCGTAAAAACGAACAAAAAAATGGGGAAAGTAAAAGACATGAGCAATACCACAAGCTTACACCCAACTGGGGTAATGATATAGCTGTGATGAAAGCTATACGAATTTTAAGCTGAAGCGGAAGAGCCATCCAAAAGGACACTGTGTTGGAGGCGTCATTGCAGTAGTCAAATTTAGGTAAATTAGCACTTGGTAGTATGTAACGCTTCATTGTGTGTTTTTCGCGAATGTAGCTTGACATGTATGGTTGTCTCTTGTAGTATATTTATAGGCGTATTTTGGTGTCAAATTAAGGAATTAGAATATTTTTGAGCAATAAATGAATATATAATCAAGTGTATATTAGGCATTAATATTTTCAGAATATAGGTAATTCTATCACCCCGTAATACTTGACCTGTATTGGTAGATTTGGTTCTTTAAATTGTTTATAAGATTTACAAATTTATATATACTGCTAATATGACTTTCAAATAATTCCGCAAATTAATATAATAAACTATAATTCAAATTTTAGTGATTATAAACAGAATTAATGCCAAGTTTTCGTATTGCCAGAATATAAATGTGTACGGACATTTTGAGTATGTAAGTTAATGTGAAATTGCAATTTTTCGATTAATCAAAATATGAAAATACGAACTGGAAGCGTAAATGATATACCATCAATTTTGTACAATGATGCAATTTATAACATATTATCTAAATTATACTTGATACTAATAAACGAAAATTATATTAAGCAAAAGTGTAAATTATTAAATTAAATATTTCGTATTACATGTAGTAAACTAAAACCGTAATTCTAAAAAAATGGAATTACAATTCATTACCCGGATATTGAATAAATCAATATTAATCTTCAGATGCAAAAACAAAATCCAAATATTATATATCTAGAAAAAAACGTATTTTATTGATAATCTAAAATAGTACATCCAGACTTTAAAGAGGATCGAAATCTAAGTCAACTTGACTTATTACATGTAAATATTTTTTTCAACCTTAACAACTGCTTTCGTCATTCCGAAATAGTAAATCGGATCTGTGAAACATTTGACCTCATAATCTGCGCAACAGTCTGCACAACAAATCCAATTTATCTGATTTTGCCTCGGTCTCATATG
>JAYMSM010000288.1:0-12167 GCA_036897885.1 Plantago crassifolia | reverse complement strand
AATGTGGTATTTTTGAAAAGTCCATAAATTGGCGGTCTCTCCCAAAATTTTGTACTCTTAAATATTCTAGATGTTCCCACTTCTCACAACTAGATGATGCTAGATTTGTGTTTGTTTCCTAAAAACCAAATTTTAGATATAGATTCTGTTATTTTCAGTCAATAATTTTTTAACTGAATTAAAGTAAAATATAGATTTGAACTGATTAAAGCTGGACTGGTCTGATTTAAACTGAACTAAATTGAATGGAGTTGAACTTAAATTTAAAATAACAGAACCTTTGTATAGTTGATTATTCAGAAATTTTTGTCTTAAAAGATGGTTATTATATAGGATTAGTTCCAAACGTAATTGCTAAAGACTATAATTTAATCATAGTAGTACTCTCTCTATCACGAACTCAATTTCTCGAGACATATGCAAAATTGATCAAAAGTAGATCAATGTTTTGAATAAATTTAGTTGTTGATATTCTGTATGGGAAATGTGCTTAGTAATACTCATTTGAAGTGGTTATTATAAAGAAAAAAGAATTTATATTTCATGAATGACAAAATGCTTGATTTTTCAAACAATAAAAATGTGCAATACAAGTTGAGAATTTGAGATTGACATAGAAAAGTACTTCATTTTTGTTGAAAAAATATGGATTTTCTTCACAAGATGACTAATCATCTCGCGTCTACATATTTCCTCATCATGTTACGTTACGCCATGCTCCTGCGTCTACACATTTCCCTCATCACGTATAAGTTTTGTTGTCGATGAATCATAAATTTGAATGTATTTTTTTTTTTTTTTACCTACACAGAGATTATGGGCAAGTTTTTTACGTTGAAAAAGATCCATTTCTACCCTATCAAAAGTGCATGAATTGTCACAGAGAACTAGCCTTTTTCGAATATTTACCCTTTCAAAACTCATTAATTGATATGTAAGTGTAATAAGTCACATTCAATGTCCAATGTTGACAAATTTACGAACTCATAATTCGGTTCACTCTTAAGTCTTAATGAATCGGAATCCGATGCATAATCAAGATATTATTCTACTACTACATAGGATAAATAATTGGTACAGTATGGTATCAGTAAAAATGGACACCTGGTGCATTGGGACTTGGAGGGATCCGATGAAGAACAATTATCTACCTTTAGAAATAAATACAAGGGCAAATACCAGAATAGTACCTCACTAGCGTACCCACTCACAAAATAAGCCTCCTTAGTCAGACAATAACAACAACGGACGCAAGCTGAACAACAATTACATTTTGGTCCACGGATTTGACCAACAGCCAATTAAAACCTGGAATTTACTAGCGTACCCTTTTTTAATTTTCAGAGAACAAACAGGCCTTAGGCTGTGGCGCCAACTATTGTCACGTGAGGTACACGTGTGGACTAAAATGAAATTAAATGAAATGTAACTTCCCTTAACTGTAATTAAATTTTACCGTTGGCATTTAAAAAAACTAGCCGTTGGGGTCAATTTTTTGTCTATTTAAACCCCTCCAAACAGCCTTTTTAACCCACAAGTTCAGTTTTTTACAATTCTGTTGATGGCTTCCATTGGAGAGTACTCAAGGTCGAATCCGATATGGCATGGTCGTCCGTTATGTCGTGTTCGCAATTGTGGAAAGCGCACGTTTCTTGTCGTGTTGAATGGAAGATTGTGTTGGAAGTGCAAAACACATGGACACTCTCATTGGGGTGATTTTGGAGAGGAAACTATTGTTGAAGAACAAGTGCAAGAAAGAACAAGCCAAGTGCCACTGCAACAACATGTTCATGCAGCTCATGTTCATGCTCCAGAAAACAACATGGCAAGGAATGCAATGGAAGCGGATGTGATTGTCAATGGCATAAGAGGAGGTTTCCAAGCAAACAACTTCAATGTAATCCAACTACTTGTAGCTATGAATTTGCTATTGCTAGCTATGTATCTTATTGTGCTAATTGTAAACTCTTTCAAGTAGACTGATATTGAACAATGTATGAGATGTAATAAGTACTTGAATTCCAAAAAAACATGTTATGTTCAGCTTACCAAAACAGCAACTTAACAAAGTGCTCCAATCTAACAAAGTCACAAGACTACCAGAATTGACATATGGCATCATCACAAAAGAAGTTTGGTTCTGTCTTGACAAAAGAGGTTCAAATACTTCAACTTTAAAACTAAAATGCAAAGTAGTGCTCTACAGCAGCCAGTCTGGATACTCCATGGTCTGAGATGATTGATCCTGGTTGCTTGCATTCCTTCCCCTACCCCTGCCTCTACCCCTTCCTCTGCCTCTAACACCTGCCCTGCCTCCCCTGCCTCTTCCTCTACTTCCCCTTCCTCTACCAGTTGAAGTCCCAGGTACATCATGCTCATTGCTCATAGCAGTCTAGGTTTAATAAAACAGAAATGAGTAAAAAAAGTGTAAAATTTGGTAATGAAAGAAGTTAGGGACAAAGAACAAACACTTACATCAATTCTTGGAGAAACTGGCCTGTCAGACTCAAATTCTGGAGGTTCTTCTGTTCTTGGAGTTTCCTAAAGGCAAGTAGAGATAATAGTTAGGCAAATATAAACCAAACTGAATTTAAAAATGGAACCAAATTGAACAGCAACTTACAGTATTGGGACATTTCCTGCAGTTATGTCCCTTTCCTAGGCATATGGAACAAGTAGGCTGCTTTCTTCTCTTATGAGCAGGTGTCTTAGCTCTCCTATTGGCATTTTTCACCTCAGAAGGATGCCTAATTCTACTCACAGCAGGCCTGCCAGGTCTCCTTTTCACAGTTGGAGGTACACATTGTTCTTCAGTTAAGTCTTGGGGCCAAAATGGAACATCTGGAATTGGTTGGACCGCCATATCATAGCATCTCAAGTAAGCAGCCTTGGTGTGGTTTGGAGATACAAAATCCTCACCTTTTTCTCTTGTGTAAGTTATGGCAGCCCAAGCATGTCTACAAGGAATTCCAGACACATCCCATCTCCTACAGTCACAAGTCCTATTATCAAGGTGAACAATGAATTTATGGTTATAATCTTGGATCTCATAAGCTCTCCCAGATTCAGACAGAACCATACACCTTCTTGAATCCTCAAAATACTCATTCAACTTATTGAGGACTCTAGGCATCAGAACAGATGTACACATCAACCCCTTCTTCCTCCTTTGAACAAGCCTCCTCATAATTTGTGTTCTCAGCCCCTCCATTATGCTTAGCACTGAGAACCCCCTAACTGGCTCTATCCAACTGTTAAAAGACTCACTGAGGTTGTTTGTAACATGGTCAATTTTTGGAGTACAATCAAATGCATGTCTAGACCAATACTGCAGTGGGATTTTGAGAAGGTAATCAGATGCATTCTTTGAAGAAATTTTCATCTTTGTCATGGCCTTTACAAGTAGAAAATGAGATATAGTTAAATTCCACAATACTAATGTATTCTATAGTTAATATAGGACTAAGTACACAGTATAAATTACCTTGTTGAATCCATAGAATGTGAAAGATGTCACAGCTTGCCAATAAAGTCTCCTCAGCTCTACAGCAGACCATTTAAGCTTGAAATTATCATAAATGTGCTTAGCACATTTTCTGTTAATCACATTTGGTGCTAACTCAGCTATGGCAGGTATCAATCCCTGAAATGGTAACAATTTAAACATAAGTATCACACAAAACATGGAAGTAAATATCATGCATGAATACAAGGAAGCCACATGCTACCTTTTGTCTGTCAGCCATGAAGTGCCATTTTTTATCTGCATCAAATGGCCCAATAAACCTCTCCAAACAGGTCAAAAAGAAGCCCCATGCTTCCTTGTTCTCAATCTCTACTATTGCATATGCAACTGGAAAAAGACCAAAGTTTGGATCTGTTGAAACAGCAGACAACAGACATCCTCCATATTTGCCTCTAAGATGGCATCCATCAAAGAAGAGGAATGGAGAACAGCCAGCAAGAAAACCCTTTTTCAGTCCATCTAAACCCACAAAGAATCTCTTAAAGAGAGGTGGTCTTTCTATGTAATCCCCTCCATCTTGTTGAGCACTCACCTCTGTGACCAACTCAACAATGCTTTCTTGATTTGTCCTAAGAACCATTTCTCTATACTTTGGCAGTAGTAAGAATGCATCTTCTGGGTTGCCACCAAGGATTTCCATAGCCTTTTCTCTAGCCCTAAACACTCTCATATAGGGAACATTAACCTTCAAATCAGTTTGCAACCAAATCTTCAGTTTCTGGGCTGTCTTTCCTGGATTTGCCTTCAAGTGTTGTACCATCTTTGAGGCTAGCCAATTACAATCAGCCTCATGGTAGTCTGTCCTCCTAACACATCTATGGCCCCCATGATAAGACTTGATCATGAAAGTCTTCTCATCATCCAGAACAGAAGCATGTAGCCTCCATTTACACCCTTCAGCTTTGCAATACACTGTATACCTAGTCAAACAATTCTTCAGCTTATGCATTTGGAAACCAACCTTGAGCACATACTCCTTCACTCTCATTCTAAGCTCCTGGATACTACTAAAGGTGTCTCCAACCTTAAACTCCCTGTCCTCATCTTCAACTTGCATATCAAATTCATCTCCAATCCATTCCTTGTCACTATATTGATCCTCAGCTTCTGACTCATAGTTCACATCATCATCATCTCCAAGTCCCAAATCTTCATCTGCATCTGCATTATCAGTCTCCATTGGATCATCTTCATCTTCATCTGCATTGTTTTCATTGTCCTCCTACATAGAAACAGTTACAAATTAGTGTATTCTAAGTAAAATGCAATAACTTGAAATAAAATACAATAAATGTAAGTAAAAAACTCACATTATTAGCTGCCTCCTCATCATCATCAACACCATTAGTGGGATCACATCTAACAAATTGAATAGCCTCATCTTCACTTTCATGCATGTATTGTGATCTGGGCTCATCCACATCCCAATCCTGGAACTCATCCTCACTCTCAACAGTACCTTCCAAGTTATCAGTAGTATTCCTAGTTCTACCCTCATCTTTATCACTCTCAACATAATCCTCTAAAATAACCTCTTCCATGTTTGCAGTTGTATCATGATGAGATGTATCAGTGGGGTTATCAGTAGTGGGGTTGGGGTTGGGGTTATCAGCAGTGGGGTTGGGGTTAGAATGAGCAGCAGTGGGGTTGGGGTTGGGGTTGGGAGAAGCATTGAAGAAATCTGGACCAAACCAATTATTCATCAAGTTATCAAATTGATTGACATCAACAGTTGGTGGAGTAGGGACTGCTTTTGTTGGGGTTTGGTATGATTGAGGAATGTATGGAGACGCAGGCTCATTTGGGACTTGACTGTTATCTTGGGGAGGTGGTGGAGTGACATTAACTTCATTTGGATCAGTTGGACTAAGTACATCATCATCACTAAAATCACCAGTTAAATCTACAAAGATAGGTGATCTTGGTGGATCAGTTTTGGGGGGTCTTGGTTTATTAGACTTCTTCCTATAGTACCTATTTCTGTTTGGGGGGTCTGCTGTTGGTTTAGTGGAAGGGGGAGGTATATAAACATCATCATCATCAAGATCATAATCTGCAAACATAGAGTCAGAACCTCTATTCTTGTTAATCCTAGCATTAGAGTCATCTATAGCATAAGGAGTTGCATCTTCAGTTGTCAAATACATTTCAACCTCCTTATAACCCATGTTTTTCTCAAACATCAACCTAACACTATGATCAGAAATCATTTCAATTTGTTCCATTGAACCTTCACAACAAGCCATCAAAGTAAATGCTAATGTATTCTCAGTAGCAACATCATCTAACACATTTTTCATCACATCATCAAGCAGTTTAGCATAGGTATACTTACTTGGCTTGATGTTAGCCAGAATTGTTTGCTCACGATGGTGGTGTATCCGTATATTGAACCTTGAACTCATTTCTGTAGCATATCAGTGCAAATATGTCATTTACAAACACAAAATTGTATCAACTATTAAAACAACCGACCTAGGGTTTTTCCTGTGAGTTAAAGAACTAAATATACACTACAATGTCGGAATAAAACAACAACAAGAACACTATAATTACGGTTTATCATGTCAAAAAACATACCTTTACCAGAGAAATATGAAACCCCTAATCTCGTGTAATAACAAGACGAAGCAGAAATCGGTGAGTTGGAATTGTGGATAACTATTGCACGACGAGTCCAGCCACGTTGAACCGGAGCATTTTTGGTCGGAAATTGAGTGGAATCGGTGACTGGTGTAACAGGGGAGACGAGAGGTTAGCAGAGTGAAAATGGCGGGTGTAAGGAAAAGGAGTGTGAAAACCTAATTATTTAAGAAAATAAGAAAACTTGTTTTTTTGTCTTCTACCCGTAAGGCCTGTTTGTTTTACAGATTTTGGGTTTTCAAAAGTGAAGGGTACATATGTCATTTAATACAGAGTCAACGCAGAAATGGGATTTTGGACCAAAATGTAATTGTTAATCTATTAAGGACTAAAATGTAATTAGGGACGCTAGTGAGGTATATAAATGAAAAGCACCCAAAAATAAAATAGTGGGCGTGTGTTGAGAGGCTAGGGTTTTTACTAGGGTTTATGCCTGACATTGAAACCAATTGAGAATACTCCGCTCGACAATCGAATCCATACATCAACAACAAACAAAATGTGGACAACACTAGCAAGAAGAGCTCTGCTTAGTAGCCGGTCGGCAGCATCCACTCTCCATTTTCATTCTCAGGTAACTCATCTTCAAACCACTGCCGCCATTACTCAAAAGGCTTCTCATTTATTCATTAACTCCCCAAGATTGAACTATTTTAACCCTCGATTTTACTCGGCTAATCCGTCTGGTGATAATGAGGATTCGCCGATTTCAGAGCCTAAAACTGATGTAGATTTTAGTGGGGTAAACGAGTTTGTTGATGGTAACAAGCTGGAGGATGAAAATGAAAATAAGGATTCTATTTCAGACGATGCTGGTGGTGATTTATTGTCTTTTCTCCAACGTAATAATGTAGATGAAAGCTCTTTGGTGTCTAGTTTGGAGGCCATGTATGATCTAGTGTTGGATGAGGATCTTTTGTTGAAGGTTCTTGAGACACCATCTGTTTTGGGAGGGAATTTGTTCATTTTCTTTCGTTGGGGTTTAGAGAAGCTAGAGTTTAGGGTGAGTGCTCAAGTTATGGATGCTCTTGTTAAAGCAATATGTATGGCGAAGGGAGCTAAGTATATGCCTGATTTGTGGGAATTGGTAAAAAAGGTGGGGGGCAAGGAGGAGGGGGTCGTGACTGCCGAATCTTTGAACCGATTGTTAGGGAAGTTTGCTCGAACAATTAATCAGGGAAAAATACCATCGTGGGTGATTGTAAACTTTGAGGAGTTAGCATTTGAAGTGTTTACCAAGTTTGAGGAGTTAGGATGTCAACTGAATGCTGATTCATATTACTATACTATTGAAGCCCTTAGCAAGAGGTCTAAATATGAGAGGGCTTGTTTGGTTTGCGAAAAGATGCTAGATGCTGATATGCTGCCCGAGAATGCTAATAAAGTTGGGACTCTAATTTACTATCTGTGTAGGGGTGGTAGGGCAAGAGATGCACATTTGGTTTATATTTATGCGAAGGATAAGAAAATTTGTCTGCCCCGGTCATCTATAGACTTCCTGGTTACCTCTCTTTGTCCACTTGGGAGAACTGCTGCAGAAAGCAGCGAGGAAATCAGTAAAGAACTTGAAAAGGAGAGTTTAGCCTTGGCCTTGGAGATGTTGGATGACTACTCTGCTGAGGATAGGAAGGCTGCAACTAAACCATATTGCAGTATCATTAAAAAGTTGTGTGCTTTTGGTGATGTAGACAGGGCACACAAGTTGCTTCATGAAATGATTGAATCAGGTCCTACTCCTGAAAATGCCACATTCAATTGTGTTATTAATGGGCTTGCTAAACGCGGTGATGTTGATGAGGCCCTGAAGCTAATGAAACTGATGGAGAACATAGGTTCAAAACCTGATGTATTTGCCTTTGCTGTAGTTATGAGTGCATATGTGAGGAAGGGTTCAATGGAGGAAGCCAGCAAGATATTCGATGAAGCTAAAGAGAAGCATGGGAAGCTACAAAGAGTCACTTACCATTCAATCATCCGTGGATTCTGCAGGATTGGACAATATGACAAGGCTATGAGTTTGTTAGAGGAGATGAAACAGCAGGGAATTGAACCGAATCATGATGACTATAATAAGTTTATTAAATCTCTTTGCCTGAAGGCTGTAAATTGGAAAACTGCTCAAAAGCTGCGAGAGGATATGGAATCGCGTGGTGTGATTCTGAATGGTAGAACGAGTGCTCTAATTGAGACAGTCAAACAGTTAGAAGGGGAAGTAATTGCAGAGTTACCTGCTACGGCATGATTTACAATCGTTTCCACCTTAGCACTGGGAAGCTGATCTACCTCCAGCTATTTCATTTTTATTTTTATTTTTTTATGTCCGCATCTTTTTCTGATCTAGATCTCATAATCATTGCACCATGAATGAAGTCTCATAGATACGGCTGTACGTTTTGTCATTTCTTTAAAGTTTAGGAGTTATTTATGTTGTTGTTTAATGTTGTGGACTATCAGCCATATTTATCCGGTTAATAAATAGTACAATTGACACATTTTAGTTGGAAATTTAAGGTTGGATGCAATGAGGCAGGCCTCCATCAGGATGGATCTCCCAGGTTACGTCAATGTAATCTTGATAGTTTCAACTCCATATCCGTCGTCCCACAGGGCTTTGGATATGGTTCTACTTGTGCAGTTTCCTTTATGAAACATGAGAGCCTGTCGAAGATGCACATATTCTTCCAACTGAGAAAACAGGTGAGAAGCTGAAAATTGTTACTTTAAGTGACATAAATTCTTGGACTATTGTCTTTCTGGTTGAGGTCTAATACTGGGAATACGGTACTTCGATGCAATCATAGAGGGATGCAGAGATGCAGTTAGACTAGACTTAATGAATGTTTACCTATTCTCCTTGCACCCCTGTAAGTTGTAACAACAGAACATCACACTTTCCTTGCTTGAAGAACATGATCATGTGATTAGCTTACATTAGTGCATTTACTTTGGCTGTGAGCTGGATGTAAAAGAGTGATAAGTCATTATTTCATGGTTCTACTAAGCCAATAGTTATCAATCTTATTTTTTAATCAATTATACCTATTAATGCTTGTAATTAGGCTGAACAGGATATGTGACTTAAAATTGCGTAGACCGTAGTTTTTTGTTGTTTGATATTGGAACAGATAATGTGATGCATCGAGTACGGGGACAAAGGTATGATGTGCACCTATGTATATTAATTTGTAATTTTTTACAGAGATGCATTATATGCCAAGAAGCCCAAAACTTTATTGTTACTTAAAGTAGTTTTGTTCTGCAACAGCATTATTTCAACCAAACTAGAAATGATATTCTACTCGATCATCCCTTGTTAGTAGAAGTGTAACTGGGTGCCACTAGTAAGTTCTTCCTACATTCTAGATTATCGACTTGTATCTACAATTGGTATTATTTTTATACTGTAATAGTGAATACTACCAAGTAATTTTGTAGATTGAATGATCTATTTTTTCAGGGTGTCCGTAGTGGGTTGGATGTTGATTCATGGTAAATTAAATTAATTTGGTTTTATGGGCCTGATGCTGTTTACAATTCATAATATTAATAGTGTGAATGTGTTGGAAGATGGAATTGTTGAGAGGATGTTGTCAGCTTTTATGTTTAGGATTGAGTTGTTTCAGTGTGATGAACCACAAGCTCTTGGGAGTTGATGGAGTGGGTGAACCTTTGCGCACATGCAAAGAAGCTGTTTCATTGCCCCAAGTCCATGAACTACTATGTTTCCAAACAGGTAAGGTCACCTATGGAGTTTAAGATCATTTGCTCAATGTAGTTTTGCAGCTTTTCTGTTAAGCTACTTGATGGCAATTTTATGTTAATTCCTATTTGGCGTAGTTTTTATTTTTACAAACTGGTTCCCCATTTGCTTACCATCATGGTGACTCGGAACCTCGTCAATATGTTGGAGGGGAAGTGTATTACCCATGCGGCACTATGTTGGCTTACAATGTTATGTTTCCTTGTGACCTAGTTTTTTTAGATCTTCTTATGTCATGCAGGCTAAGTCATTTTTGATTTTTTGTACACTATTCCGTGCATTTTTCATGGTAAGATGTATATATCGATTCCATACTAACTTTTCCTTCATCTGCCTTTGCTACATCAAGACCAACCATACAGTTCCAGCAGGAATTTACTCTCTCCTAGTTGATAGAATTATGTTGTGTCAAAGCAAACGTGTTATTATTCGCATAAAGTTCCAGCTTAAGGTGATTTTTGTTTTTTTGAATCGGATGTTCAAATGTTGCTAATTGTGTGCTATAGAACTAAAGAATCATGAACATAATGCTTTTATCACCACATATTGCATATGCTTGTACTCCAGTATCTGTGTCATATTCTACTCTTGCTCCCTTTGGTACGGCCTTTGTTCCATGATCATTGATCAGTGATTTAATTTGCCACTAAAACGTATTCCTGACCTTTGTCTGAAACTTGCTGTTTTTTGTTACGCATGCTTATAAAACAAATCCAGATGCTTGACTCTTAAATTTGCTCGTGTGTAACTTGTCAACACATGATCACTAGTAGCTTATGGTTTCTGGCACATTTGACTCCTCTGGACGAGGACATCGGTAAATGTAAAGCAACACAATCGCCTCCTATTAATCGATACTATAATGGTAAAGTTGGAATTATGCTTTAAATCCCTGGCCATTAATGTGGAAATTCAGATCTAAATCTTTTTTTTTTAAGCGGTAAAGCGAGGATCAATAATTGTTTCCAATTTCTCCGTGAGCCGAGCCTTAACAAGGACAACTTCACTTTCCACCTGAGTAGACAGTTAGCATTGTATCATCCAAATCATTGGAATGCCATAAATCTTAAAACGAAAAGGTTAACCCCTAATCATTTTCCCCAAGGTCCAGCATGCACAAAATTAGGGGTTTGCAAATAATGTAATTTGATGAGACAATGATCAGAGTGAATTCTCAGGAGATGATAATGTCATATTGGAAATAAATATTAGTACGTTGAAGCACAATTCTGGACACATGTGTTAAGACTATTACCATCTTAGCGACTCTACCTCTTGGGCTTTTAAGAGAGTTTTTCACCTTGTTCAACTCCCCTCCTCCCAAGATCTTTGTATTACGAGTTCATGAGTTGATTGACACTTGGTTAGATAGTTGATAAATTATAAGTTTGTTAATCAGGTAGCATAAATTGATAGGTAATAAGCTAGCTTATCATACATATAGAGTCACACACCATAGTTAAATCATTTCAATAATAATCTATCTAGAAGTGACCTGAGATCGAATAGAATACTTCGTTATTTCAAATTTCACACTCACACATCTAAATCTTACCATATCTCCAATTAGGCTTCGCTTGAAAACTATAAGTAGCTAGCTCATAAACTCGTGGTAACAGATATGTGCCTGACTGTCTGGGAGGCTATGCTAAGGAATTCTATTAGGCCCAATTTCTCTAGGAATTTCTGTCTAGACTACGTTGGACTGTTTGACAATTTCTCAAGTCTGTCATTTCTCCTAACACGTCAAAACTCAATTAACCATATTCCATCTCTCTACTATATATACTTCTCCTCACCTTACCCCCCCCACAATCCTTAAAAAATCTAAAAACGTCCTTAAAACCACATATATACTTCTCCACTCTTACATATTCTTACACCCCTACACATATATTCATACTAAACCTACTTATTCCTTTACACATTCTCAAACACAAACTCTATTAACTCAACTCAACTCTAATATATTATTATTCAGTTATCAATTTTCTTAATTTAGATGGCCTTTAACCCTTATCCAAGCCAATCAATCTTTAAAGTCCAACTTGGCTTGTTAAACTTTCCTTAGAATTATGTGAATTGAAATTACCAGCTCCTGCAGTAATTATAAACAATGTATACTCAGGATCTATTTAACATGAACAGAATTTAAAAGTAACACACTAAACAACTTGGTGTTGTTTTCGGTGTTTTAGAAACACTAACAACAACTCCAGTCCGTAAATGTTAAATAAC
>JAYMSM010000287.1:0-12177 GCA_036897885.1 Plantago crassifolia | reverse complement strand
TTTTTTACCGTTTCTAAAAAAATAAAGGCACTTTTTATAAGGGAAAAATTCACTTTTAGAAAGGTTTGAATACATGGTTTAATTAATCTATAATATCACCTGCCGATTTTAATGCAATCTATTGAAGCTGCATGGCGTGAGACAGAGAGTACGTAGAATATACTATTTTTACAAGCAATTTTTCTCTACCCATAATTGTTCAAACACTCCCTTTTAATGAGCTTTGTTCTCATCAGGCTCAATATGTATTTGTTCGGCCGGACTTGACGGCTCAAGTTTGCTAAATTTAGACCTAGGGAATACGCTGAAAAAGTTTCCGAATTTAGGGTTTTCGGTAGCATGGACGGAGATAAGGGTGTGCTCACCCTGATATTTAAATTTTTATTTATTTTGAAAGTATACTTTTACAAAATTTAGTATAACACCCTCTAAACTTCTAGCTAATTTCATAATTTGAATTTATTTAGTGTCAGAATATGCACCAATACATAAGGCAAATATAGTACATTTCTGATACGACACATTCAAGGAGGTACGCCGTACATTTTGAGTTAGTCACTAAGGAATAATAACTAACGTATACCTAAACTGACGTGTTACTTAATGCTATCTTATCGGTTATGTTTGAAAAAAGTCTAATTCATAATATCTGAAAGAGACTCATAACAACGTTATTAGTTACTTGTCCATATTACATACGTATAGAAGAGATGAAAAGGTGTAGCTTAGAGCATGACCACCAAGTACTTTAGGGACCAATTTTCTCATTCTTTCTTTCTTTTTAGGCTACCAATGATTAAATCTTCTAGGGACCATTTGTGTTTTGATCGTAGTACATTCAGCTCTCTCTCTATATCATTGTGGAAACAACAATGTGTTACCATGTTTCCTTGTATCATGCCATGTTATAGAAATCTATCTTTAACAACAAAGAGACTAAAGGTATAATCCAAGGGTAGATGCATGAGGAGACACAATATTGTGCTATACTCCCCTCCCTCACACAAAATTATGATTCGATATTATCATAAACTATCGACTGATTTACAATGATGAATAAGGGTATATTTTGTTACACTGTCAGTGCAGTCATAGTTATTAATTTCCTTCTACGTGTACAATACAAAACTTTCTATTTTCTTATTTGGGCATTTATTGGTTATATCAAACAAACACATAAACAAAAGTACTAAATTGAACACTTTGCCTCACTCGTGCGTGTATCAGAAACTTCTCAGTTCGTCGATCGTAATAAGACTTATTTTAGGGCTAACGGGTTTACCAATTAAGTTTTTATAAATGGGATTTCGATAAAAGAATATATTTTGTCGATATGAGTAACATTTCCGACTTCAGAAGTAATAAATCCAAGATGGTGTACAAATATTTTGTATTTTATGGTTTAGAGCAAAGGGATGGAGGGAACATGGGTGTGTTATGGTGCGGGGCTGGCTAGGTGCAGTGGAGTATTGGACTCAAGTTTGGGCCGGAGTTATTGACATGTCCTTACCATACTGGGCCATTCTTTTGTGTCTTTGCCTCCTGGAGTGGGACCAGTTGTGTCTCTGGACACGCTCCTGTCACAACTTGCCACGTGTAGATCTCTCAATTATCCTCAGCACGTGCTATGTCATAGTATGATTGATTAAGGGTTAAATTGGTTTCCAGTCCACTATTTGGGCCATTTTTTGTTGTGTATATTGGACGGGTGTGGGCATTGCTTTGAGGTCCAGCCTCCACATATATAGGTTCAGTTTGCCAAAAAAATACTGCATTTGGCTCCAATCAGTACAAGAGTTGATGTCAGCACAGGCACGTGCCTTTTGTGGATGAAGACAGAATAGTAAAACAGTTTAAACATCACACACATTGTGCTGCCATTCTCTCATTTGGAAAATTCAGCAAACATTTCCATTCTCATAATTCAGGAAAACAGATACAACTCAGGCGAGTGATTCAAGCTCCGGCAGTCTCAGCCAATGAATATGGAATGGGGAAATCAAAATCCAGACTACTGGGGAGAACCGTCCTCCGCACAAATACCCAAAGATGTACGCATTCTCTGCTTCTCCGGAGCACCAGCCGGAGAGTTCCTTGCCTCACAAGCTCCAAACTTCCGGACGTTCGTCGACGCTTTCGAGAGTAAGAAACCCAAAAATCATATATGCAATGGTTGATTTGTTAACAACATGCCTGAGTTTTAGATTTGGAGCATTTTTTATCTCTCTGGATTTTAGTTTACTGTTACATCCATCTCAAACCCTAGCTTGGTAGTAAAGATGAGAATGGCAAAATGAATCTCGAAAATGGAATGATCAACCAGATGAAAATCATATATGCAATGGTTGATTTGTTAAAAACATGGCTGAGTTGTGTATTTATCACTTTTTATCTCTCTGGATTTTAGTTTACTGTTTCATCCATCTCAAAACCTAGATTAGCCGCCTGACATGAGAATGGCAAAATGAATCTCGAAAATGGAATGATCATACAGATGAAAATCATATATGCAATGGTTGATTTGTTAAGAACTAATATGCAATGATCAGTAAGAACTATGCATTTCTCTCCATATAAAACTCTGTTCAATAGTCATGCTTGGGGTTATGTGTGTTGCTAAAATTTCTTTTTGTTTACTTTCACCAGAAAAGGTCCCGTGGCTGGCATATGCACCCAAAAACTTTGTGTTCGAGGTAAACAAAGGTCAGAAATGTACGCTGAACACTGATGCGGATTACCAAAACATGTTGCTGCTGTGTGCCTTACTAGGAAGAGAACTTGTCACCGTCTCAATACCAACTGCTTGCAGTTCTCAAAAGACAAGCACCGAAAGCCTACCCAGCCCCACTGAACAAAAAGAAATACCCTCTTATTTCCCTGCAGTGAAGCCAAACACAGGTCTGCTGCTCAAGCCTTTTTCATTTGCGCGTAGAGTCACAACAGACACAAACAAAAGTCAAGGAACAGACCATGTCGAGGCTGATCCACCTAAAGACAATGCAGTGCAAACAAACACTCTGGCTGTTAGGGGAAAACGACATGTCACAGAGACCCCGGCTTCATTATTCGAGGAAAGGGAATTTCCTGCTAAGAAACACACAAAAAATGAACAGCAGGCTAAGAGGAAAGCTCGGGAAGACAGGCAAGCGTCCGGGGAATGGTATAGGGGTGCAACTACATCTGTCCCTAAATATGGTATATCTCCTGGAGAAGAAGAGGTAGTGTTGAGGTCAGCCAACTGGGTCAATTACATACAATCGAAGGATCAAGAATTTGAGGGCGGAGTTGAGGAGTTCAGGGCAAAATTGGTCAAGTATGCTGCAAAACTTGGCTTCAGATTTTCTTATGTTAAGAATGACTCCGTGTATGTCAATGCAAAATGCAAGCAGAACGAACAAGAGGGGTGCAAGTGGTTTGTTAAGGGTTCACTGTCATCTGTCACAAAATCCTTCATTATCAAAGACTACAACCTGGTCCGCACTTGTGCAATGGCTCTGCAGTTGCATGACTCGAAAAGAATGGGCCAGCGAGTACTAGGCAATGTCATTACAGATGCTATCAGGAGCACCCCAACCTTGACGGCGACAGACCTTAAGAGGGACATACTTAAGTATTGGGAATTCACTATAACCTACGAGAAGGTCTGGAGGTGCGTAGAGGTATCTAGGGCAAACATCTTCGGGAGCTTTGATGATTCATTCGATGAACTGCGATGGTATGCGGAGGGCATACAGCGAACAAACCCGGGCAGCATAGTTGCCTTAGAAACAGAACCAGTCGAAAATCGATTCAAACGTTTCTTTGTCGCATTCAATGCAAGTATACAAGGGTTCAAGAAGTTCCGACCAATGTTGTTTGTGGATGGGACATTCATGAAAACCAGGTACAAAGGGACACTACTATCTGCAACGGCTAAAGATGGTAACAACGGTAAGGAATTACGCCTCTTATATGCTTCATCTTTTGCCAAGTTACTCAATTTTACAGTCTTAAAAACTCACTATAACCATTATAGACAGTACTGTTGCTAAGAAACATTTGCTAGGAGGACATATGTGCAAGTTTAGAGGCTTATTGTAATGTTTGAACAATAAACCGGGAAGCGTTGGCTCCCCACATGCTCGCTGTCGTCATGATAACTCAGACACGAGACAGAGTATAGCAGAGTAGTTCTATTTTTTGTTCTTTTTGCAGCTTTGTGTAACATAGTTTACTAGGCACCACTATGCTACATGTTTAGATTAACAAATTGTTATGTTCTCAATCTACATCCGCACAAATGCTTTGTGCTTCCTAACAATCAAAGAAAAGATTTTCGGGTTACATTTAAAATTTTACTACATCTTTTCTTAACTGTTTAAACAAGTGATTCTTAATTAATCTCAAGTTTGTGAATTGTTCTACTTGTATAAAACTCCTTGTGAATTTGTGAACAAAAACAACTGCTGCTGCACAGCTTGCTGCTGATGAGATGAGATCTTCAGATTCTGCAAAAAAATGTTGTACTTGTATCTGAGTATTAGTTGTTCTTACATTAATGTATGTGACAAGGAAATTACATGATGTTGGTTAATCAATTCATGATCTGATCAGACCTATAAGAAAGTGATATTTTTCTCATTTGACAAGGAGTTTTGCCTTAGTTTGGAAGTACTTTTCTTGACTGTTTAGTTTTGAAGAACACGAGTAGTCTTCACAACATAGAGAATCGAATCATTCATGAAGTCGGCCTCGACAGGGGGTAGGTGCCATTTTTCACATTATTGTACGTTTAATGGTGCCTCTAGTCGACATCAGGACCATGTAAACCATTTAAAGACGTCAACAGTACTTCATGAATGAACTTGGGGTGGTATTCATGTATTTTGGTAGTGAAGAACCGAAAATGTTGTACGACTACAGAAATCTTAAAACTACAGAAAAACAACATAATTCCAGACTCAAAAGCACCATATCCAATCATTCATGAATTCATAAAATTCATTTAAACAGACTCTTTGATCAATGCAACAGTAGACAAAAGCTACCATGTTACACATCTGATAATCAAGAAAAGGGTACATTAAACTGCATAAAGTGCTGAACACAAATCAAAATGACTCTGGATTTCGTTAACCAACTGACATCCATTCTTGCCTCACAGTCGAGAAATTATCCAGATTGCATGGTTCCCAGGGCTGAGCCTAAATGACCACCCCTGACCTGCCCTGATTCCTAGTGACTCAACAACTGCTTTCCACCCAATTGTTATCCGTGCTTTCGCCTTGTCCATCACACAAGTTACCCTGAATGCCTCCATGCTACCATTCCTAATTAGGGTCCTGTAGTTACCACCGAGGTTGAGGTTGGCTCTTGCAAACCTTGCCGGGAATGTTGGGATTACAGAGGATGTCAAATATAACACATACAATAATAGTCGAAAGAAATAAATAATTAGGATATGCTTGGGGATTACAATAACATACCATTGACCAGGGATAAGTGACGTAACCTTCCTGCATCACTAGCTGGCAAGCCTGAACCATCACAGCGGGTATAGTTAACATACTTGACTTTGGTGGTCTGGAGTGCCCTGTAGCACAAGATAGTGTATGCACAGGACAATGTGGTTAGCTTCACATTCTCATTTATATTTCCAAGCTAAACTGAACCACACTCAAACAGAAGCTACACATTATCATTTACATTTCGAAGCTAATCTGAAGCACACTAAAAACAAATTAGGGACTTACCAGCTTCTTCTTCTGGAAAGGGGCCAGGTGGAGTTGATCGTTTGCTTAGCTCCCCTTCAGATTCTGCATTGTTTTTACATAGCTTTACATAAGTTACTACGGCTAAAAAAGGCTACTTATTGCAACGCAGACAGAAGAACAAGATACTAACTTGGTCAGGTGATATAAAACTAATCAATAAGCTACTAACCTGTCCATTCATAGTCAGTCGCTAGTAGGAGGCTATAGTCTATCATTTCAGAATCCGAACCACCAACCATATGGGAACGCAAAACGTTCACATCTTCATCATCAATGGCAATTGCCTTCCCTACAACAGTGTGATTCAGGATAAGCATACCTCTTACTACTATACAGAATTTCATTAGTTACACACTTAAATTTAATATCTATTACCTTTCATGAGGCGTCTTCGACGATCCCCACTGCCTGACAAAGTCACATCTAGAAGAGGCTCAGCTAGTTATGCCTGCACATCATCATGTACATTGCCACTTGCACCTCTGCTTGCAGCAGCACTAGGACTGGGCGTGTCATTTATGCGGACTGTAATGGAAAATATGGTCAAATGTCAGCCAATACAGCGGATTTACCCGAACACCAGAATGATAGAAAAAACATTTTATTATATGTTACTTGCTCAACTCACTTCCTTTGCTAAAAGAACAACGCTCTTTTCTCATTGCAGTAGCACGCTTACAATAACGTCCCCTTCTTCCACTCGCACGTACACCAGGCACAACGTTATCTTTACGTGCTGCAAATCAGAACTTTCATTGCGTCATTGGACGAGGCTTGATATAAGAATTGCAAACGCATATATAAAAGATGCAGTAAACATGAGCCTTACCCCTAAAAGCAACTCTCCTGCGAGAGTTTGCAAGCCTGATCCGTCCACTGGAATCTTCATGGGAGCTTGAGTCCGGGGTTGACGAGTGCTGATAAAACTGTTCAGACAGAGCTTTCCAATCATGCAATGGCTTCAGTTCTCTTTCAAGGGCAGTCCAGCGATCAAAAATTAGAACTTTGAAACGCTTCTTCAGGTCATACATGAATATTAGCAAGTCGTTGTATGAAAGCTTGTACCAGTCCCGGAACAATGGCCAACCTTTGTTCAAACAAACACCATTTGGACCTGCATCACATCTCATTTTCCACTTAGTTCCATCCTCAGTGACCAGGAACACTTTACTGGGGAGCTCTGGCATGTATTTCTTAACAAACGGATCTGGTATGCGCTGCACTTGCAGACAGCAACAACATGTCAGCACAGCTCAATGATACACAAGCATTACATCACTAACAAAAAACAAACTTAGTATGCAACCATAACAATGCTGAATATACTTGCAAAAAACAGAGCCTAGCCAACAAATAAAACCATAAAAGGAATATTACATTCAAAAATTCAGTCTTTTTCTTTGCAATGGTAATAAAATCAAGCAAGACAAATAGTGCTACTCATTGCACAGAACTAAAACCACAGAGGTATGAACACCTGCTATATCTATGGCTTAACAAAAAATGCAAGAACTGCGAAATATTACACACACAAATCCTATATTGGTTGCTGAAAATGAAATGAAGTTTTTAGGCGTATAACAGTAACATGTTCGCATTAACAAGGAAGAAATCTTCGTTGTGCACATGTATCTATCAACCAACATCAAAGCAAGAAAGGAAGAATCCAAATACTCTGTATACGAATAGTAAAATATAAATCAACAGGTGGTTACAGAAGATTACCATGTAGCTTAGGAACGGGTCAGCAAGTATTTTGTAGAACTTCCTCTGACCAGCCGAGCTGAATCTGTTGTATGCTTCCACCATCGTCGAAGCGCGGTTCAGGCGAGGATTTTGAATTTCTATTTCGTGGCGGGTGGTTTATCCTAGGGTTTAGTGCAGAATAAAGAAGCATTACCATGCTTCTTGGCTCGTTTGGTTATATAGGGATGGACAGGGCCCACCTGTATTTCACAAGTTGGGCTTAAGAAATTAGTCCAATGCCAGCGAATGTCCAGTTTCCCTAAACATGCTAGACAAACCCTAAACCCTAATTTGACAGAAAAACCTAAACCCTAAAATCGAAAAAAACAATGATAAATACAAGTAACTAAAAATTGAAATATCAAATATAAAAATCCATGGTTATTACTTCTAATGTCCAAACGACCATTAAACACATATACACCATTTAAAAACTAAAACAACAGTTACACCATTGTCATATTCGCACATTAACTCCCATCAGATTTCAACGATATAGTAGGTTTCGAAATGGCGAGGTATGGGCTAGTATATCAGCCGATTAGTCAATTAGCCCTTACTACACTTGCCCATACAAATATATAATAATGACGATATCACTTATAACAATCACGAGTGTACATATAACTATTTAATTCTCTTCTTCAACGCATTGGTGAATAGCCCTAACAGTACTAAGCCCATATAGTAATACGCCTACACGAACAAAGCCAAAAATAACAACCAGACACACCATTGTTGGCATATCTACATATCGGCCCATTAGTCAATTCGCCCATCCATTTTATACGCCCCACGGTGTGTTGCCCATATCATTACACCAGTCTATTAGCCACACTATAGTTGCCCATACATACGGACGAGCAATCACCAATTCAAAATTTTCTTTAATAGAGTCATGAATGTGTCTATTTGCGAACGTGCATATTTATGCTATAATGGATTGTGATCCCCCCCTAATTATGTAGGTGTAATATTTGCATATATTTTAAAATAACATAAGATAGTACAAAAAACATCATATATACTTAGCAATATGAGTGGGAACAAAAAAAAAATGGAAACATCAATAGACCGAATGGTAATAGGCCATACAATAATAGCCCATATATCCATAGCCCATTAGTCAACAAAGCACATAGCCCATTAGTAAACAAGCTCATGTACATAGCCCATTAGACAACAAGCCCAAACTAGAATGACCCATATTTTGTTTGCCCACATAATGGACTAGTGGGCTACAGGGCGCACTTAGCACATGAATTGGGAGAAAATTAAATCTAGAGGCACCTTCAGAGAGAAAAATTATTACAAAAGACACAAATGTGCATTTTATGAACTTGATGTGCAACAAAATGTGCATATGTAGATGCACATCCTAAACGTAAATGTGCACATGTACATTCACATGCTACTATTAGGCCTTTTTTGTTGGCAATTCCTCCAAAGGTGCATTTAAATATAAAGCTCACTTCGTGTGCCCACATCATTAGTACAATATATTAGCCCATACCACATTCGCCCATACACACGTGCTAGTGATGTATATCGGCCATTACATCAAATATCCCTTACTACAATTGCCCATACATATATACATACTAATGACGCTCTCACTTATAACAATCATGAAGGTATATCTAAGCATTTACCACACTTCTAAAACGCATTGCTAAATAGTCGTAACAGTAATAATCCCATATAGTAATAAGCCCACACGAACATAGCCAATACAACAACCAACCACACAATTGGTAGCATCTCTACATAACGCCCCATTAGTGAATTAGAACATATATACATTTTATATGCCATTGGGTGTTACCCATATCGTTCGACCAGTATATTAGCCCACGTTATAGTTGCCCATAACTGGGCACAAACAATCAGAAACATCTTGCTTATTTACTGAGGATGTATTTATGTAGGCGTACAATTTGCAATGTTGGGATTGGGACGACAAAACAAAGTTGACACATCATTAGACCAAATGAAAATAGGCCCATACCGTGCTAGCCCACATATCCATGGCCCATTGATCAATAAGTTGACAGCCCATTAGTCATCAAGCCCATACTTAAATGTCATTTAGTCAAGGAGCCCATACTACTATGGCCCATATTTTTCTTGCCCACATGATGGTCATTTGGGCTAAGGGCCCAGTCTAAACAAGCCCATAGAGACAGATGCCACAATCAAATTAGCCCATTAGTTACTAAGCCCATACACTTGTAGCCCACATGAAACACAACCCATATCCTTGTTGCCCACACATGGCCCAAGTGACCTGGCCCATACATTAAGCTGCCACAATCCAATTAGCCCACTAGTTATTAAGCCCATACACTAATATCCCACATACAACAGCCCAAATCCATGTTGCCCATACACTTATATCCCCTGGTCAGTTAAGCACAAAACATGACATCCAACACACAAATACATTTGTCCTCGGAAAACTTCATAAAAAGGTCTCTATGTAGCTTCATACAAAAGATTACATAACTATCAATGCATGTGACACACTAGAAAATGTAAAAGTTTGCATAGAAGGAAATCTAAGGAAACAGGAAGATTAAAGCAGATAGCATAGCAAACTTATACAAATATAGCTCTGATCCAGAACATAGCAAACTCATACAAAGATAATGACATTCCAATGACATGAGATGCGAAAACGTTCATGCAGCTTCCGAGATGTTTATGTTTCTCAAGGAAATACCCAAAGATAAGAACACAACAATTTAGAGTGAAACACAAGGAACAAGATGAAAAGTTTGGGATCTCCAGGCAGTACAATATTAAACAGAATCAAAAGAAGTGATGCCCGATAAATACCAAGTTCTACCATCTGACATATCGACGGTTCCATGGATATCTTATGAAGTAGACGGGCTGGTTATTTGACCAACAATAGAGTGATAGAATGTCTCCGCCATGTATGCACGGTATTCACCTGCATGTTCATGCGTCCATTTAGCTGCATCCACTCGTTTGTCCCACATGATCTGCTCGATAACATAACAAACAACGGCGCCACAATCTAGGGAACCATCAGCCTGGCGTGGAGTACCACTCTCTCGAGATAGTCCAGCAGCAGTATTGAAGAGTGGGATACGTATGCCGGTCTGGGTACAGTAGTGCTTCACAACAGCCTCAATGTATTCAATCTATAAGGCAAATGCATGCTATTCAGTACCAAATTTTGAACTAATAGAATCACACGAGAATAGGGTAAAAAAATATAATTTCTACTCACCAAGATGCGTGCAGCCTTGAAATGTTGATCATTTTCAATGTGCTGGAATATAGAGTTATAAAAGGTCCACTCATTCTTCCCGACATTGTATCTCAACAGGGTCCAATGGTCACCAGTGCTGGTTCTGGGGTTGTTCGCACCAGTTGTATTTATCGGGATAATCCAAGTGCCGTACTTAAGTGCATCAGGGATCTTCTCATCAATGAATGCAATGGCAGCATCCCTGTAGACTGTTGCATCATGGAACCTAGCGACATATTGTTGAAATAAACAAACAATTTATAAGAGTTTAGTTCACATTATTTTAATGGTAAGCGTTGCAGCATAATAACACCAACTGTCTAACATGACGAATAATACATAATCTGAACGTGCATTACCCAAGCACAGTAAGTGAAGATGAATGGTTTGGCAACAACAGTTCCCCTAGTGTCTTTGAGTTGCTGCCCGCGGCACACCTTTGTCACTAAAAGCAAAGCCCACGTATCGATGATCTATAAATTTATAAAAGAAATTTCATAAATGTGTCAGTTGAATCTAATGCCGCTGATAGAGCATGGACTGAACATGTAAAAGGAAATATAAAAACTCACATCATCGGTGAAACGTTCATGGTTTAGAATATACTCCATATCAACCAAACGTAGCTCGTTCGAAAGACAAGACGTCCTCACCTCCAACAATGTTGAACTGCCAGCATATAAGAATGACATAAGAATACAAGCAGTAGAACAGTAAAAGACTTTAAAAATTCAAAAGAGAATATCAGTTGCACATCTATCAAGTTTAATGCGGAATCGACTAGCAAACCAGTTTGTGATGTTGATGTCCAGTATAGCAACAGCAGCAGTTTCTGTCCTAAGATTCATCGGCCTAAGCCTCTTGTCTGACTCAGGTGTATCAGAAACATAGAGGACTTGTGCCTTGAGAGCCTGCTGTCTAAGAATAGAACGTTGCGCTTCCTTCTCCTTTCTGCGAGCCGCCTTAATCGACTCACTCATTGGCGAATCACTGTTTATAACTATCTCATCTGGCATCCCAGATATAATAGCCCCCACACCAGAATGTGGACTAGGTGTATCCAGATAAACAGGGTTCTGGGCAACGGGGGAAATGATCAAGTTGATGTGGGGTATATTAGGAGAATCACGAATTGCAGACATATTCACCTTCTCCTTCTTAACAGTCCGTGGGAGTGGTGGTCTACCCGAAGACCTAGGTGAGCTTTCATTGAACAAATTAGACGGTTTCAGTGGTGTGCTAACATAAACAACCGCCTTGCTCATCGCATCAGATTGAGGGGGTATAGACGAGGACGGAGTGTTAGTATACTGGACAAGAGCCAAGCCCGGCTGCTGGCATGGACTACCGAGGTTTGGGGTCATTTGCTGCTCATTAAATTTGTCAATCAACTGCTGT
>JAYMSM010000286.1:0-12191 GCA_036897885.1 Plantago crassifolia | reverse complement strand
GGTCGACCGCGTTTGGCTCTGTGCCGGGCCCCCGGCCTTTACCGATTTTCCCTTGTTTGCCGCACTACCCGCAGGCTTGGGCGGAGCTTTCGAGCCACTTTGTGTGGCAACCCTCTTCTCGGCAGGGATTTGACCATCGCCTTTCTTCGGCTTGCCCGTCGGCAAGGGTGGCATACCTTCATCCACGGCCTGAGCAATGTTGCCCGGCCCGGGAGTGTTAAGCTTGTTGCTCGGCGACGGACTGACCGATACTCCCTTGTCGGTCATGGTGTCAAGCTTTCCCTCGGCACGAAGTTTTTCCTGCCTCGCCAGAGCTTTCAAACTCAAAGAAGCCATAGTAGCTGAAAAAGAAAAGCATGAAAACATCAGAATATGCGCGACAGTGAAAAAAGATGCCGACAGACAGTACTTGTAACAAGAATACAAAAATATGCAGACAAGTCCTACCGAGGCTCTTGCCCTCGAAGCTACCCATATAAGGTTTGACGCTCGACAAACCCGCCGCGTACGGAAGTGGCTCGGGGATTAAAGCGTATGGATTCCACTGCTCCGACTCGGGCAGATTCTTAAAACTTTTGAACCACTCGGGGAGCTCCTCGGGCAAAGGTGTGTTCGGGAACTTCTTGACTCGGAGGAAAGTCCTCCTCAGAATCTTCTCGTGCGGAGCTTGTTGTACATAAATGTACCTCGGCCACCATCGGCTCCCAATGGACGAGGTCAACGTATGGAATGGCCTATACTTCGGCCGAGTAGTAAAATAGAAAAACCCATACGCCCCGGGACCTTTGGCGACGTTGAACATAATCCTGAAATTCTCAGGAGTCATCCTCTCGCCGAGGATCTCTAACAGCACCGAGGCCACAATCAAGGATCCACAGGCCACCGGCAATATTTGAGTCGGACACAAATCTAAGGATTTGATGACCGAGCACAACCTCTTAGGGATGGGCAATTTCCACCCAAACTCTAGTTGATCGAGGAATACGGTGGTGTATCCCTTCGGCGGATTATAGAGGCTATCGCCGGCCCCTGGAGCCACCATTGCCAATTCATCCGGGATGGCGTAGATCTCCCTTAGCCAACCAAGCTCATCGGGAGTCACCGTAGACTGTAGCACTGGAAACAGCCCACACTCATTTGTCTCGGCATCCGGATCATTTATACATATCTCCGGAGCCAGTTGAACATGCTCCGGCTTCCTCACAAATCTCATTTGATAAGCTGCCGAGTCAGTCTTATCCTTGGCCTCGGCCTCGACCTCACCCTCGGCAGCAACCCGTCTTCTAGACCTTCTACCCTTAGAACTCCCTACCTTTCTTTTCCCCTTACCCGAGGTGGACGGTGCCTCGGCCTCCTCCTCAGCGGCCTCCTCCTCCTCCTCCACATTTTTCTCCACCACATGCTCCTCGGCATGTTCCTCTTCCTCCTCCTCATTACCATCCTCTTGATGATCTTCATCACCTTCCCTCCTTTCCTCATCCTCGTCCTCATCTTCCTCATCATCACTGTCCTCCTCGGACGATGAGGAACTGCTAGAACTATCCCCTGAATCACCATCTCCCGAGCCCCCACTTCGCTCATTTGGAATGGTATCTTCTCTTTGGCGAGGAGCTTGAACCTCGCCGACAAATTGTACAGGTGGCTCCTCGGCATAATTATCAACGTCGACCACCTCATGCGGATCATGGGTGTCGACCATAGCTACGAACTCAACCTCCGGCTCTTCGTCGAGCTCCTCTTCGTCATCTTCTCCAATGAGTCTTTGTCGTCGCCGACCGGATGTACTTGTTCCCGCAGGAACCGTCCTTAGTGGCTCGGCCTCCAAGATGACTCTATCCTCGATATACAAGGGCGGAGATTCTTCTCTGATGGGCATCGCCTCGCCGGCCCGTACATTTCGCCCGAGCTCACGGATGAAACCCCTATTCTGCACTACAAAGGCGTCGCCCTCTGGATCTCTCTCATCCTCGGGCGTGTGGGCCGACACCACGGGTGAATCGGCCTCGGCAGAAAACCTATCATCCCCCGACCCATAACCACCTCCCTCACTGACGTTTTGGCTATCTTCGCTCTCGGACATCCTAAAGGGTGGGCAACATGCAAACAGATAAGGATCATATAAGTACTATCCGAGAGGTCCGTTTAGGTATTTTTTAGAGCAACATACATGGCCATCTGGCCGACAGAAAAGACAATAAAAGCACAGAAATATGAACGGACGAGAAGAAAAAGTGATTATGGCCGAGAGCACTTACTTGTTCAGAAAGCTGGAAGATCCTACTGAAGATGACGTCGAAATCTTGGTTGCGTTGAACTTGCCGAGAATGAATTATGCGCCGAGAGCTCTGGAAGTAACAAGTGAAAGTAAAAAGTTCAGAAATGACAGTGACCCCCTATTTATAGTAAAGGTTTTTACCGGACCTGGGCCGTGGGCCCCTAGTGGGCTACCCTTCAGACTTCCAGTCGGCCCAACGTGTTTACACACTTGGCCAGCCCATCAGCCGAGCGACGTTTCGTCTTCCACACTTATCCTCGGCGTTTACCCCCTCGACAAAATACCCACCTCGCACAAAATTTTCAACTCCACAAATATATATTTTCCCACTTTTACCATATTTCTCCTCGACCAAACATATGTCCCTCGGCTCTTATTATTCCCCTCGGCACATGTTTGGGGGGGGAGTGGGATATATAACATATATCCATTTTTCCAGAAGAAGCCTCGGAAAAATTTTCTTTCAAAAAACTTAAGTCTCGACATAGCATATTTAAAGTTCCTCAACCATCTTCTACTAAGATACTTGGAAACTGGGGGGACATATGTTGGGGTGAAATATGTCCACGACTTAAGGAATCGGATAAAGCGCGATCTAAGCTATGATAGAGCGCGGTCGGCAGGATTCATGCTTAAGCAAGGCGGCCGAGCACGGAGGTGCCGAGCCCAAGTCCTTCAAAGATATTTCAGAAACGTATTTTAGCAGTCATGGCCAAGAGTGTCGGCCGAGCGGAGCACGCCGCCGAGCTGACCTCTGCCGAGCCGCACTGTCCACGTGGCACAAGTCCACATAATCATAAGGACCCAATAGTCATTATGTAAGTATAGCCCATTATGAGGCTCATTATGAATCCATGGGCCTTAGCCCAAAAGGGAGAAACGATCTAGAGCGTTCAATCAAAAGTGATCTAAAGGTGATTAGATCATGCCATCATTGCCTATAAATACCAATCATTGGGACACCTCCCAAGGTAAGGATTCTCTCTATCTCTCTACCTTTCTCTCTCTAAGGAAGCTGGTCGGCCATTTGAGCTCGACCACCCTTCCAGTTAAGTCAACTCCAGCTTGCCCTCGGCAAGCTGGTGAAACGACTAACCCCTCCCCTCCTTGTGCAGATCCTAGGTGAAGCCGGATACTGCCGAGCACAAAGCTTGGGCCGACCTGGAGTACTCCGAGTGCAAGGACTTTAGGGAGTTTTGTTAGTCAAGTTTAGGGACATTTACTTCAAGATATAGTGATTATTTTGTGATCTTGTAATATTTTGAACTAGTACGAACTAGGGAGATTTATACATCATCATATTGGCGCCGTCTGTGGGAAACGTACAAAATGCCTCCGAAAGCTAAGAAGGTTCCAGCAAACTCTAAAGCTAATCCTCCCGTAGCCCCGACACCAGTCATGAGTGCTCTCGGTGGTCCTCCTCCGCCGCACCGAGCATCTCAAGCACGAAGTGGATCGAGGCGATCTGCCCGAAGCCATGGAATTCCTCAGCAGCCTGCTGGATCCAGGAGAAGTCAGAGAGATGGCCAAACCGCTTCCAGGGATTCCGATGATAATTTTGAAGGTGCCCAGTCCCGAGAAAGAGTTCATGTTGCTCCAATTCAGCGCGGAGGTGGCCAACCTCAGCCCTTAACTGCTGCCGAGCTCAACCTGACCGAGGAAGAGTTTGAGAGACTATTGCAAACGGTCCGAGCCCGTGAGATAGCACCTCGACAAAACTCACCAGCACCCTCTCAGCGTACCGAGCGTTCCATTGGCTATGGAGAGGACCTAAGGGATCGACTGAATGATCTCGACAGAAACTCAGGAGATCTGAGGAGTGTGCTCAACCGAAGGCAAAGAGATAACCCTCCTGATGACTTACGCGAAAAATTGAATGCCAGGGTTTCTCGGCAGAATGATCTCAGGATCACCCCCGCCGACCCTCCACCAGTGCCAAAGAATGTAAGGCGACCTGCTGCTGCTCAACCAAGAAACGTCAGACAAAAACAAACCTCTCCAGTTGGAAATCGTCGCCGAGGCAAATCGCCCGAGCGTGACAGGAATGATAGTGAGGATTCTGGCGAACTGGATTGGGAGGAATTTGAGGAACCTGAGATCAATTCTGGTGATGCCGAGACCTATGAGATTTTAAAGAAACAAAAACTCCTGCTTAAAGCAGTAAAGGACATTGATGATCAACTAAAGGGTCGTAGCAAGAACGCTCCCCCGAAGAACCGTGATCCACTTTGTGATGAAATAAGGAAGGAGACCAATGCCGACCTCAACTTGCCTCTCGACGTCGGAACGTATGATGGAACTACTTGCCCGGGAGCGCATATTACAAGGTATGAGGCTCGGACCATGGTGAGAGGCATGACTCCGAACATCCGAGCCGCATTGTTCCCGGCAACCTTAGATGGAAAGGCGATGAGTTGGTGGCAGGAGCTCCGACCAAACTCCATCAGATCTTATGATCATCTTTGTACCTTGTTTAAGGAAAGATTCCGAGCCCAAACAATAAAGAGGAAGCCTGTGTCCCACCTGGCCGAGGTCGTGCAAAAGGAAGATGAATCCCTAAGAACATTCTTAGCGAGATTCCAACATGCCGTTGATGAAATAGTCGAGCACTCCATGAGTGTCAGGATCGACTATTTGTTTAGCAACACGACAGATGCCGACTTTGCTAAGAGTCTGGTAAAGGCCAACATCAAAACTGAAAGAGGCCTCGAAAGAGTATGTGAAGAGCACCTGAGAATCATCGACTACACAACTCAGAACACCGTCCGTGCCCCTGGCCGGAAGAAAGAGGCCGAGACCAACAAAGGATCGGCCAAAGCAGCAAATCAAAACAATAACAAACGGGACGACAGGAACAACAATGGTCGGCGTGATAACCGCCGTGACAATGGTCGAAGGGATAACGATTGGCGCAATAATAATCGCCGAGACGACAACCGTCGGGACAATAACCGCCGAGATGATAATCGTCGAGACAATCGCGATGAGGATCGCCGAGGAAGGCGCAAAGACGATTACACTCATCTCACCACTAGGCGCGACGATGTCCTTGCAGCCATCGAGAACAAAGGGTTGGACATCCATTATCCAAAGAGAGGCCGAGAGACCACCGCCCATAAAGATTCTGGGTTCTACTGCAAATTTCACAGACAGTATGGTCATGTTACTCATGAATGCTATGATCTTAAGACAGAGATCGAGCGTCTCATAGGCCAAGGATATTTACAAAACTATATCCTAAAGAAGGATGATCCAATGGATGCCGAGCCGACTACCAATGTCCATGAGCGCATCGGCGCCAGAGTTGAACCACCGATCACAAGGCCAGTTCTGACCACGGCCGTCCCTACCCAAGCCCCAAGTGGAGTTGCTGTCGCCCCAAATGTCAATCAGTTGATAGATTGGCAAAACCCATTGAATGATCCCATCTATGGGCCAGTGCACGCCATTGCCGGGGGACCGGCTGGCGGTGATTCAAACTCCGCCCGAGACCGAACTGGTCGGGCCATCAGGTACTATGTGGATTCGAAGATACAATCTAATGTACCCCCGGGCACGAACATCATAAGCTTCGACGAGAGTGAGGCCCCACCACAATACTTGAACAATGGCAATGTGGAAGCCCCCGAGATCCCTCTCATGATTACCGCGACAATAGCTGGCTATGAGGTGTCGAAGTGCCTGGTCGACACTGGGAGCGCGGCCAATATTATTTTTCTATCGACCATGGAAAAAATGGGAATGCATGAAGTAAAGCTTCAAGACGTAATAACCCGACTAACCGGATTTGGAGGAGCCGAGGTCTTCTCCATGGGACTGATACTTTTGTCAGTTTCGGTCGGCGAGAACCCCTGCCGAGCCACTAACCAAGTGCCTTTTGTGGTCGTCAATGCACCGTTCGACTACAATGTCATTCTCGGGCGACCTATGCTTAACCAGTTCCGAGCCGTATCCTCGACGTTTCACCTCAAGTTGAAGTTCCCAACTCACAACGGGATCGGACAGGTCGGCTGCGACAGAAAGTTGGCATGGCAATGCTACATCAGCTCGGCCAAAACTACTGAGGCTTCAAGATTGGCCGCGATGTCCAATCGACAATTTGAAAATCCAGCTTCTCAGAAAAGGCCTTGTTACATGGTTGCTCAGGCCAAGGAGGATTACCCAACTCCCGAGCAAATGGAGAAATTTGATGTCATGCCAGAACCACCGACCGGATTGACGCCGAGGAAGAGGTATCTCGGCGAAAACAGAGTCGCTCCACATGAAATGACTAAAGAATTGGTGTTAGATGACAAGGACCCGAGCAAGGTTACCAGGATCGGCACAGAGATGTCTGCCGAGACAGAATTGAAATTAATCACCTTCCTTAAGAAAAATCAAGACGTCTTTGCATGGTCGACAGATGACCTTAAAGGAATCGATCCTCGGATAATGGTCCATAGGCTCAATGTGGACTCCCACATCAAATCTGTCCGACAGAAGAAAAGAGATCATGGTCCCGAGAAGGACGCTATCATTGCAGCCGAGGTTGAGCGACTATTGAAAGCTGGACACATTGTCGAGGTCCAGTACTCTAAATGGATTTGCAATGTGGTGTTAGTCCATAAAACTCTGAACAAATGGAGAATGTGCAATGATTTTACAAGTTTGAACAAGCACTGCCCGAAAGATCCTTACCCACTGCCGAGAATAGACCAACTGGTCGACTCCACTGCAGGTTGTGCTTTGTTAAGTTTCATGGATGCATACCAGGGCTTTTACCAAATCAGAATGGCCGAGGAGGATGTTGTCAAGACTGCCTTCATCACTGCCTCGGGAATATACGCCTTCAAGGTTATGCCGTTCGGATTAAAGAATGCTGGAGCTACGTACCAAAGGTTAGTCAACCGAATGTTCCACCAAGAGATTGGCCGAACAATGGAAGTCTATGTCGATGATATGCTCGTCAAGAGTAAGGTCGATGTCGACCACATCAAACACCTCGGCAAGTGCTTCGACATTCTCCGGGAATACAGAATGATGCTCAATCCAGCAAAGTGCACTTTTGGAGTCAAAGGAGGGAAGTTTCTGGGTTATATGGTTACCGAGCGTGGAATTGAAGCCAACCCCGAGAAGATCCAAGCAATCTTGAACCTGCCACAGCCGACGAATGTCCATGATGTTCAAATTCTGGTCGGCAAGATTGTGGCACTGAGCCGGTTCATCTCGCGATCGGCCGAGAGGAATTTACCTTTCTTTCAAGTTCTAAAAAAGGTTAGCTCCGAGGCATCAAAGAAGAAGGGTCAAGACAAGTCTGCAAAGCCAGTGTCCAAGGCTAACGAAACTTTTGTATGGAATGATGAATGTAAAGAAGCTTTTGAGAGTCTCAAAGCTTATCTGACTAATCCTCCACTCTTAGCATCCCCGATAGCGGGAGAGACACTCTACTTGTACTTGGCTATTGCCACCCGAGCTATAAGCTCTGTTTTAGTCAAGATGAATGGAAATGAACACCTTCCTGTTTACTATGTGAGTAAGGCACTAACTTCTGCCGAGGCTAGATACCAAGACATAGAAAAATACGCTTATTGTGTAATCCATACAGCAAGAAAGTTAAAACCATACTTCTTCGCACATCCAATCATAGTTCTAACTTGCCAACCACTCAAAGCGGTTTTGGCAAAGCCTGATGTCGCCGGAAGACTAGCAAAATGGTCTTGTGAGCTTACAAGTTTTAGCGTTGACTATCAATCGCCAAGCGCAAAGAAGGCACAAGTTATGGCTGATTTCTTGGCTGATTACCCGAATGAAGGTGCGATTACTGATGAAAAGATGGTTGAACAGGAGTTACCTAGCCGAGAAACACTCTCGACCGAAGTTGCATCACCCGGCACTGAGGTAGCTTTGATCGGCCAAATCCCTCAAGATTTAACCAATTTTGTGCTCGAGGAAATTCCGCAGACAGTAGCTGCCGAGCAACCAATTACACCTGAAAACCTGCCTCCCCCGCCCCCGGGCATGCCACCCTATCTTTGCCAAAATATAGCACAGGTCGAGGCTCCACCCTCGGAAACCTGGCTCCTATATGTCGACGGATCGTCCACAGGAGACGTTGGTGGTGCAGGAATACACTTGAAAAGCCCCGAGGGCTTGGAAATGGAACACTCAATTTTACTCAACTTCCCGGTCTCGAACAATGAAGCAGAATACGAAGCCTTGCTGGCCGGCCTTCGCTTTGCTCGTGCAATCAAGGTCGACAAACTGAAAGCTCACACCGACTCTCAGTTGGTTCAAGCACAATTTACGGGGACCTTTACCACTAAAGGACCCTCACTCATCAAGTATTTAGAACAGCTCAAAACAGCAGCAGCTTGGTTCGAGGAGTTCGAGTTGGTCAAAATTAAGCGTGATGATAATGAACGAGCGGATGCCCTCTCGAAACTTGCCTACATCGACACGAGAAATGTTGTGACAATGACCCTTCCGAAGGCAAGCATAACCTCGGCTGGGATGGCAGTTTTAGCTATTGATGATACAGAAAGTTGGATGACCCCAATCATCCAATACCTTGCTCACGACAGATTACCTGCCGACCGATATGAGGCTCGGCGCATCAAAGTTGGTTCACTAAGATACTTTTGGACAGGAAAGGACCTTTATAAGAGATCATACAATGGGGTACACATGAGATGCCTTCATCCTGCCGAGGCATATGCTGTAATGCAAGAAATACACGAAGGAAGTTGTGGAAACCACTCTGGTGGTCGAGCGTTATGCAAGAAGATTCTCAACCAAGGCTACTACTGGCCGACCATCAAGCAGGACACGGCCGATTTCTACCAAAAATGTAAGGAATGTCAGCTGTATGCTCGGAACCCTCATGACAAAATAGGTGTTCCTCTCCAGCCGACCAATGTATGTTGTCCATTCGACATATGGGGAATCGACATCGTCGGCAAGTTCCCTCATGGTTCGAGCCAGAAACGCTTCCTAATTGTGGCAATTGAGTACTTCACTAAGTGGGTTGAAGCCGAGGCTGTGACTCACATTACAGAAGCTAAAGTCAAACGGTTTATCTGGACTCACATTGTTACAAGATTTGGGCTGCCGAGGACGATTATAAGTGATAATGGAGCACAGTTCAGTGGTGCATCTCTCCGAGCATGGTGTGAAGAAATGAAAGTTGAGCAACGATTCACCTCGGTCGGACATCCACAAGCCAATGGGCAGACCGAGGTGACCAACAGAACTATTATGGATAACCTCAAAAAGAGACTCAGTTCATGCAAAGGGGATTGGGTCGACGATTTGGATGGCATACTGTGGTCATACCGTACCACAGCTCGAACAGCCACACAGGAAACTCCGTTTAGCCTTGTTTATGGCTCGGAGGCAGTCATACCAGCAGAAATCGCGGTCGAGACTATGCGTATCCAAGGTTACAATCCAAATGATAATCACACTGCTCGAATATTTGACCTCGACATGCTTGAATCTGTCCGAGGAGATGCTCAAGCTCGACGCCTAAACTATCAGAATGCTATGGCTCGAGCATACAACAAAAATGTGAGAACCACAGAGCTGCAGGTCGGCGACCTAGTTCTCAGGAAGGCTACAATCCTCAAACAACCAGGAAAACTCCTACCTAACTGGGAAGGTCCGTACAAGGTTGTGAAGTCAAACCGTAATGGAAGCTACGAGTTGGAAGACCAATATGGAACAAGACTCAAGAGACCATGGAATATCAAGAACTTACGCAGATACTATTGCTAGAATGAATTTGCCAAATTTTGTAAAACCCTTATGTGGGTATGGCAACTTTTGAAGATTATGTAATGACTTTTTGTTATTTTGGAATGAAAAGAAAGTCACTGTTACTCATAAGATTTGATTCGTGTTGACCTTTCTTGGAAGATTATAGCTGAGGCTGTCACATGGCCGAGCTCCTAAACTTCAAAGCATGGCTCGGAGTGATGTATTATCATTACACATCCGACCAGCAATCCCATGTTCGAGCATCCACACTTGGATGATTCAACTAAAGGAAAGAACAAGTATGGATCGGATTGATGTGTTTCTTACACACCTCCGACCAACTAAACTCGCTCGGCCATCCAACATGAGATGGTCGACCCGTGATCATCTGAAGGAAAGAACAAGTATGGATCGGATTGATGTGTTTCTTACACACCTCCGACCAACCTAACTTCAAAATCTCTACATAATACGTTAGCATGGCTCGGAGCGATGTATTATCGTTACACATCCGACCAGCTAGTCCATGTTCGAACCTCCACACTTGGGAGAGAATCAACTGGAAAATTCTAATTGAGCATGGTTCGGACTGATGTGCCACCAGCACACTTCCGACCAGCCAACACTTGCTCGTCCATCCACCAAGAGATGGCCGACCCAAGTCATTCTTACTTAGCCTAAGAATTGAATGTTCTTTGAATAATGTTGTTGCCCGATCGGCTTCGTTGTCCGACACAAACACATATTCGCCTAAAAAGACTAAGTTCATGTCTCGGAACGATGTATTATTGATACACTACCGAGCAGGCTTACTTGAGACAATTATTTAAACAATTATGGTTATGCCTCGACACTATGTAAACATTTTTACAACATTCGAGCAAACATACTTGAAATAGAGATTCAAATACAAAATAAGATTTGTTCATGTCCCTCACAGGCCGAGGGACTGACCATTTCAAAAAGAGCTCAAAAATTGTTCGAGCACAAACAAAAATTACAAGGTATTTTTTCATCCTTGTGACTAGGAGGTCGGTGTGTTAATGTCGTCCATGGCTGGAGCATCCTCGCCATCCGGGAGCATGGGAGGTACTACGGTCGGTCCGAGACGCACGGCATCCACCTCCTCCTCGGTCACACCGGCAACATTGGTCGGGAAATCTTTCCACCACTGCTCGTTCCGCCATCGGCAGTAAGTTCCCTTTAGGCCGAGCTCACCAGCCTTGATAACCTCGACCAACCACCGAGGATGCATCGGACGAGGCCCGCTCTTATATTCTTCCGGGCAACCGTCGGGCATAACCAATGGCCAGAATTCCTCGGCGGCCAGTTCTTCAATGGAAGCGCTGTCATCCTCGACATCTTTCAGCTCGGCATCCTTTTCTGCCGACAACTCCGCCTTGATGTCGGCAGGGATCTCCACCTGCTTGAAGGCCAGCTGGTCGAGACAGAGCTTGTGGCCCTCGGCCTTGGCATCCTCAACCCGGTTCGAGACCGTGTACTCATAGCACAGAGAGTGGCGGAATTCATTCACCGCGTCGGCCCTGGAATGCTCGGCGTTCCGGAAGAGGGTGTTCTTCATCTGCTCTCGAGAGGCGAGAATTGACTTGGCACAAGTCATGCACCTCTTCCATTTGGTCTCATAGTACACCCTGGCGGATCCCTCCTTCTCTTTCTCGGCTCGCATCAGAGCGAGCTCGTTCACCATGGCATCCCGCGCCTCCTCGGCCTTCTTCTGGGCCTTCTTGGCCGCCTCAAAGTTGGCCTGTGTGGCCTCAAGCTCGGCTCGGGTTTTCTCCAAGGTCTCTTCGACCTCGGGATCCACCCCCATTTTCTCTTGAACGAATACATGCGCCCATGTGTCGAGCTGCAATAACACACAATGATGATTAGACACTCCGAGAATCGACAGTTGAAAGTTAGAAACAAAAGCAAAGAGGATTACCTCTCGGCTGAGCTTAGCAAACCTCTCGGCCCTCTTATCAGGAGTAAGACTCCCCAGGCGGAGAATCTCCGAGGCTAATGGCTCTTCACCTTGCCTCGACCGTTTGGCGGTCGATTCTAAACGATCGCCAGTGCGTTTGGTCGACCGCGTTTGGCTCTGTGCCGGGCCCCCGGCCTTTACCGATTTTCCCTTGTTTGCCGCACTACCCGCAGGCTTGGGCGGAGCTTTCGAGCCACT
>JAYMSM010000285.1:0-12220 GCA_036897885.1 Plantago crassifolia | reverse complement strand
CTGTGATACTCACTTTAATAAAATTGGAGTTCATGGGGAAAAAAAATCTCTGTACGCCAATTTGCTATGTAAGCTACTCCTTCAGCCTTCAGGTTCAAGTTAAAGACTCTGCTGCAACTTGGGTGTCTCACTTAACAGAATGTCACCATAGGCATCATCCTGTTGTACATCTATGCAGTCCCGTGTTTTCAGAACCTATAAGCAAGCAGACATAAGAAATAAGTGATTTTCATGCTTCTAAGAGCGGAATTAAACTATGCCTTAAACTGAAGCCTTCTTTTATTGAATTATGGTGCTGTTCAAGATTCACAAAAGCGAGTAAACTGTTTGCAACCAAAGTGCACAATATGCGCAAGAGAGCCGTATACTATCCGCAGCAAAAGAGTTGTTAGTATACTATGTGCAACTAAAAAGTAATTAAGCGCAAAAGAGTAGTAAACTATGAGCAACCAAAAGTAGTGAACTATGCGCAGCCAAGGAGTAGTAAAACTATGCGCAGACAAAGATAAGTAATCACGTGTCATGTGGCACTCGAGAGTAATACCAATATGTCATAAAAAAGCCTTGCACTTTCTGTCTTTGTTTTCCCTTCCAGTAACCGAGAAACAGTCAGTGTTTCATCCTTTTTCTGAAGGAGATTCTCGTGCAGATATTTTCCAGTCATGCTGCACAGCAAGAATCAATAAGCATTATCATTGCTTTAATTAACAACATCATTTATGTGACGGAGATTCGATTATACCTTATTCTTGCAGAAAGTGTATCATCTGGAACCAGCAAAACAGACAAAGAAGAGAGTTAGAATGAAAGAAGACAAACGATCGTCACAAAAGAATGAAATCAACTACTGTACTTACCATTCTTGAGGCTGTCTTCTTCAGGCGAACTTATCTGCTAAGAACCATGGTAACAACGAATCAAAACTTTATTCAGCTAAATGAAATAAGCTATACAGAAGTTAAGTTTCAGTCATGCAGAAACAAAACTTGATCACATGACATTCATGTATACTTTATTTATGGCAATGAATAAATCTATGCCAATTACACCAACAAGTAATTATTGACAAAGGAAATGAAAACCTCATTCTCCAAAAGATCATCCAAATCCATCTTTCCGTTTCCGTTTGGAGGGGCAAGCTCTAAGCTTTCAAATAAGGAAGTTGGTTCATCCAGTTCACCAACCACTTCATCTTCGTTTGATATCGATAGAGCAACAGGAGTATCCAGAGAAACTAGAGTTTGCTCACGAGGCTGAGTAAGCAGAGATCTCATGTGATTGAACTTGTGAGTATCACGACATCTAACACTAGAAACCATCTCTTCGTGTTCAACAGGGGGATCCGTTGGGAAACCTGATCCGAACATGGCAGGTATTAAGAAAGACACAAACTTATTTTGCAGCAAACTCAGGTGTCAAAGTATACTTACGACTCTCTGAGATACTATCATTGATATCATCAAGTTTGTCAGCTTTCCAGACATCTAAATGAGTATAAGGAACTCTCCACCTTTTACGAACCAAGTCCGTCGAAACATCTATCCAGTTTTTGTACTCACTACAATATTAGAAGACAATTTAGCAAACAACTTTGCGATAAAATAAATTTCTTATAAAGAGAGAACAGATGATGAATGTGAACTCCTTGCTGAACCTGAAGTTGAAAGCGCAACAGGTCAAGAAGGAAAAGTTGTGACAACTTACCCAGAGCAAACCTGCCTGGCGCCAGGATCATAACGCAAAATCCCTTGCCGATTAAAGATATTCCTGGGTTCCCGTGGTGCAGGAGTTGGAACAGTTACAACTCTGGGTGTAGCAACTTCTCCTGCATAAACAAGGGTAGGGGTATAACTATGCATATCAAAAGCAAGTCGAATGATTACTTTGGTATAAGATGCATGGTCTAATCCCCTTCATTAACTGACGGTTAGAAATGAAAATTATTAGGCACTTGAGTACTGCAGTAGAACTTTGTTAACATGCAAATGATGTGCAACGATCCCATTAATCATGCGCACAAAATTTTGGTACCATATAAACAGAAAACACATTCAATTCAGGCACAAGCTAAATACATAGGATAAAATTACTAGTTCAAACTGGGATGCACAAACATCACCTGCAAGTTTCAACTCTGGCGTTACATCAACAGTCATATATATGGGACCCGCTTCTATCAAATTTTCACTTCTGCCATGACCCTTTTCGTTCTCAGTCAACATCCTATCCGGGGAATGCTCTGAAGAGTAACCAATTTCAAGGGGTGAATTCGCCACTGAATTGAGCTCTACATTATCAGATGGCCCTTCGGATGTGATCACAATATTCTCCGTGTTATCTAACACCCTAGGTTCTGGACAACTTTCTACATAACCTCCATTTCCACGAAATATCTCCATCTCTGCTAATAAATCAATAGTCACTAAGAGGGATCCTCATTCACACTTTACGGAAATCATGAAGTACACCAAAATTAAGTATTTGAGAATCATAAGTAAAAGGAGTATTGTACCGCGATCAGTATCAATTTCATGTGTTGGCCCTTCAACATGAAGCAGGTTTCCATCACAGGGCTTCAACAGCTCTTCTTCCTCAGCTTCGTCCAACAGCATAGGCTCGAGGCGATCTTCAAGAAGAGAACTGGGTCCACAAAGTGACAATATGCTGCAAGTGGCAATGTGACAGACAACAGTCAATGCATAGTAAAAATAGATTTGCTTATGGAAAACACAAAGGAATAATGAACATACTCTCTAGTCTTGTGAGCTGTTGCATCAGCTAAGATATTCTCCTGTGAACAATAACCAATCCAAACTGCGTTAAAATTATTTGATCATCACGGGCATAATGTATTAACAAAATGGACTTTGTCGCAACCATATTTCCTCAATATAGAGAAAGCAAACCCAAAATATTTTGAACATTCACAAGCAATAACACTAACGCTTGAGGCCTAGTTATGATGCGAAAAAAATTAACAGTTCAAAGATACCATACATATACAGCACAATTGATTAAATATAAGTTTGATCTCTACGCAATCCTCAACTACCTACGCAAATATTACTAAAGCGCAAGGTAGAATATTTGCTGATGCTTGCACCAGTCTATTGTAATGTCTCGATGAACACATGAGTAAGAGAACCGGAGACACAAATATACAGGTAGAGAGTGAGAACAAATTCCTAACATGTTAGCTCAACTGTTTCCACATATGGCAATGAGCCACTGATCAGCTATCGACTATAACAATATAAAACAGTAAATATGTGCAACAGTGCAAACACTATAAGTACCATATATGGTAAGCCACTAGTAGAGCCTTCTTCTAACCGTGCATCTGAAAAAGAAAATACAAGAGAAAAATTAGGCCAATCTCCATGCAGAGAGTTACAGATCGATGTAACAGTAATAATATCATACCTGCAAGCATGAGTTCTTTGTCAGGCCTAATGTTACCACTGCAATTGCAAGAAATTAGAATAAAGTTGGTAAGCAGCAAGAAGTCAAATAAACCATGGTCATAAAACTTACTCACTCAAATATTGATCGTCCACAATTCCCACATCAAATGCATCGAGCTCAAATCTCTGAGGCAAACTGATCTCAGAGTTACGACGTTTCCTAGGAACTCCACTGAGCACCAATTCCTTGGAAAAACTGATTAGTTTGTCACGTGTTTGAGAGGCTCTGCTGCCTTCACATGTGCTTTCGCCACGTCTGAATTCGAGGAGTTTGGCGACTACATCCTGACAATCTTGGAATAGATACTCACATTTCTTCGAGTGAATCCTCACAACCCCCAGAAGTAGGAAGGCCATGACTCTATGTGAGATGACTAGGTCATCATCCAGAATTTTATCTGACAAAGAAATGAGGACAAGCATATTATGCATCAAAATCTCACCTGTGTAACAACTAACAAACGACTAATAAAATTGTCATAGTATCACAATCAAATGCAAAAACAAAGCAGGAAACAGAAACAAGTGAGACAATGACATTGTTAATAAATTTAGAATATGGGAGTCGATATATATTTTTCTCGGATACTCATGCCATTTTCATGCTACAACTAAATAACAAGCTTAAACGATACAGTAAAAGAAAAACGTGCAGGGGAATGATATGCAGACCATGGCAGAATCTATTTAATATGGAAACATAGTAACAGAATCCCCCTACAACACGTCAAAACCATGAGCTTTCCATTACATGTTAAAATGATACTCTTCTCTTACATGAATATTCTCATCAGCCCCCAGACGTAACTTTAACCAATGTACAACCATGCTTTGGGTGTTATAAACAAATGCACATTTTTGCACTTACTGTCACTGTTAGTGAAAAAAAAATCAATACCAGAGTTCCACATAACCTCAAACTATGTAAAACTTATTTCATGAGGTGCAAGTACCACTTCAAGAGTCAAAATCCCCCAAATAACAGACAGCAAAACACATTTAACAACAAGAAAAACCAAATCTAAAACAAATAACACAAGTCTGCTGAATGCCATTCCAAATCTACAGAAGAAAAACTCAAAAATTTTCATCAAACCAAATTCAAAAGCAAGAACACACAAAAATACTTTATTCCCGATGAAGTTTTTACCAACAAGAACTAAAAGCAGAAAACAAGAACAGAAGAGCAAGATAAAATCACATGTTTACCAGAAATGAAAATTTTGATCAATTTGTTTCTCATCGAATTTCCAAGAACAGGAAAGCCATAGAATTAACTGAACATGTAAGGAAAGAGACTGAAAGATATACCAACAGAACCAGAGATGTCAGTCTGCTGAATTTGATCTTTTCTCAGCTTCTGGTGAGAGTGACCTGCAGTCCAGATGGTGTTAAAAGACCCTTTCTTTGAAAGGAGCAGCTTGGAGTAGAACATTTTGAGTTTTCTTGGTTTTGGTTTTAATCAACGGATTTTCGTCTCAGTGAATATATGTGCTGAATGTGAAACTCAAAGGCTTTCTTTCAGTGTCTGAGGGTGGTATTTATAGGTGGCAAATACAAAACGGTCAAGTGTGAAACAAGTGCGCAAAGTGAAGACTGGCATTTCATTTTTGTCATACTACTTTCACTTTTTGCATTTCAAGAAAAATATCTCAAAGTTTTAGTGTAATCTCTCCGCTGATTACACATTCACAATTTAGCACAATGCTTGCGCTCATTCAGGGTTTTGATATAGTCGAGTTTCATGAATGATAAGTTTCGTGTATTAAGTTATATTTGAACTTACATATTCAAGTCTCATGCCGGGAACACTAACATGATTGTGAATAGATACTAAAAGTGTAGGCAAGTGTTTCCACGGCGTTTGTTGAAAATCTCCTTTCACCAGATAAAATTTATGGACAAAATACAGTTAACCCATGAATATACTTTTTGACTGCCATAATATTTATTACTCCTTTCATTTATATTATGACTATCAATGAAAAAGTATTTCAAATTCAAAGTTCATAATTTATCAAAGTTATATATAATCTCATATATATAACTTTTTTTTTTTTTTTTAAAATATTTGACCAATAATTTTTTTTGAAATATTATTTAATTTTTATAATTTTTGAAAATATTTTACATTTAAGTTTTAAAATAAAAGCGCAAATTAATTGTGTGTGACATGTGTCCCCTTATTTTTTTTTATTTTTTTAAAAAAAGATTCCGATTATCACGTCACCTTTGTTATCGGAAATTGGTCAGAGTATCTACATTGACTAAGTGGTTGAATTGTAGTACTGAAATTGGACAATACCTTTGTACGTATCAAAATTGACACACCAACTTTGTAGATACAATACCTTTGTGTTGTATCAAAATTGACACACCAACTTTTTAGATAGTAGTGTACCAAAAATAAAATTTTGCCATCTCATTCTCCTACAATTTGACTAGAAACTTGTTCCAATTATCTATAATTCTTTAAAAAATATATATCTTTATAATACATGCTGAAGATATGAAAAATTACTGCTATTTGCATATCTATTTCCTTCATATCTTGTTACCTACAATATAATGAATTGGCCCTCTTTTCACTCAGGTTAATTACCTTTATGATTTTCTCATACTTCCAAAAGAAAATTGATAAAATTCTTCAGTTTTAAAAAGGTTTTCACATTTACGCCACAAATACTGAAATTTCACATTTACCACCATAATTTAGCTATTGCATTTCATTGACCATATGTACAATAACACACATAAAAACTCCAACTAACTCAGCTAGGTTTGGAGTCCTGCAATAAAAACATAACTCCAGCGAAACTGGATAACATTTCTAATGAAAGTTGAACATACTAAGCCATTAAATCTATCTGCTATATTACTTATGCTAGCTAGTCACTGAGCTTTTTCTGCAATTTCTTATTCAGAAGTTCACGAAAGTCACTGTCAGATGGCATTAACATCTGATTGAGCGCCATCTTCACTGTAGACTCTTTCAACATCTCATACCTGGGCTTGATCCTATCTTCTAAACTATAACCAAAATACTGAGGAAACTTGATCAATTCCGAGTGAGTATACACCATGGTCTGATAAAACTCCAACTTCGGTACCAAACATTCATGCAAGCTATAACTATACAAACTCCCAAACCTTGAGACCATAGTAATAACATCCTTCAAACTGAACCCCTTGTCCACAAAAAATTCAGTCACTGGTTTTAGATGTGTTTCAACACTGTGACTAAAAGCCTGTGGGACACGGTGAAGTAGAACTGCAACATTAACATCCAATGATCGAAAATACTCAGCAGCAGGTCGCAGGTTCTCCTCCACACTGTAATTTGTAATAGTTGGGAAGCGGATTAGAATCTTACTGACACATATAGGCGAAACCCCCATTTCATAAAGAAAGTCCACTGTTTCTTTTATTCTCTCTCTGCTGTAAGTGAGAAGTTGAGGACACCTATGTATAACTTTTGCCCATTGCTTCTTATCAACGCCCAGGTCCTCGAGATACCCCATAGTGGGGATCAGATTTTCGGTGAGACTGATTCCACAAAGCTGAGGACTTTTGGTTAGGATAGAGGGAATGTCGGCTTGTGTGATGCCTATGTCCAGAAGAAATTGAACTAAAGGCTTGACGTCGCCATCCAAACTGTAATACGCGAAAGCCGGTAATTTGCGGATTACTTCCTTGATTGCGTCTATTTCCATGCCTAGCTCTATAAGGTAGACAATGTGTGGAGGGAGTTTCCCATAGGGGGTAATGTCACTGACTCGAGAAAGAGCGTTTAGCTTCTTTGAGTCGAGCATTGTAGTAACCAAAGGAGAAACCGGAGCGACTGAATTTTCTAAAATAGGCTGTTTCGGATCACACTCGTCTACTTTTTCCTTCACAGGTGGGTTTGGGAAATTCTCAACCACATCAATCAAAACAGGACCATGTTCTTCAAGGAGTATCTCAAGGTACGGAATAAGAGCGTCCCTAATCTCAAGAGTCGTGAGTTCTCGACCTACAACAAGGACATATGCAATGAGTTTTTCCAATAGCTATGTTTATAGTGAAATGCTGAGAGTTAGAATAAGCTGATGTAAGGGATTTCAATGCAAATCAATGAGAACTTGTCATGAGCTTCATAGAATCTACCTCAACCAGCTCATTTGTGAAAATCATAAGCAGAAGAGCAGTTTGAAATGTTGAAACAGCAGACTCTACTCTCAAGTTTTAAGAGTTGAGAAAGGTTTTCCTTAGGAGCGATTTTCACAAACACTCAAGCAATCTTAGTGAATAATTTCAGAGCAAGTCGGATGTTTAGAAATGCACTTTGTGGGAACTTATAGACTAAGAAACCAAACCTACTAGGTACCGGGACTTGTGAACCGAGTGAAGTCGTGACACTAGATGATCAATGAAAGCATCTGACTTGTTGATAGTTCTTGCAGCTACTGCATTGCTTAAACCTTGTTTCTTCAAAAATAAGGTCAAAACAGCTTTGGCTTCTTCCTTTTCTGCTGCTAACAAGGTAGCGGGCACTACCCGCAAGCTGATTGATCCATCTAACCCAGATTCAGCTTTCAATCAGAAGAATCCAAATATGTTAATTTCAGAGATAAATTGTACTCCCGGAGTCATTTGTATGGTTTTCCATGCAAAATGCCCACTCTTTTATTCATATCGATAATGATATATCTTACGCTTACCATACTTTGCTCGGATATAGAAAATCTTCTGACTAAGTGGGGGGATAGTCCTGCAGATTAGGGGAAAAATAGAGTAATTAACTTAGCCTGGTGTAGTTACTTCTACTGCAACTTACTTAACCAACCTTAGAACTACCAAATACTCGCAAAATATCTGTCTATATAAGTTTCTTATCCCACTTCCTTCACGTGTGCTTTTGCCAGCTTTGAAATCATGGAATTTCGCAACTACATTCTGACAATCTTGGTATGGATACTCTCGAGTGAATCTTGACAACTCCCAAAAGAAGGAATTCAAGGATTCTATGTGAGATTACCAGAAATTCTCCATCCTTAAATTGATCTGACAATAATAAATGAGGACAAGCGAATTGAATGAGATATGTTGCATCACATTTTAATATGCATAACTCATCATGACCTCACCTGCGTACCAGGCGACGAACACAAATTCTCTGGTGGTTTTGCTGGGATTGTTGGCAATTTCCCAAAATCACTCGAGAACTCCATGCATTGCCAGTTCACAGATTTGTTGAATCCGGGATAATATTGAATCATGAAACTGAGTAACGGTTAATTAACTGCAGACATCAAGGGTGAAGTGATCGCACATTTCACATTTCTCCACACACACAAATGAAGCATCCGAGTGCATGCAAAACCTTGTGTTTCTAGTCTAAACCTGTAATGATTTCTTTAGTTTCCAACTCATCGATTACATACTATATAAAACAATCCCTCCGAAACAGCTTAACACTAACCTTCATTTGCATCGACTTTTTAAAACCCATATTATGTCTTTTAAGTCGAAAAAATAAGTATCTACTAGTCCCAATCAAGTAGCAGCAAGTAAACATTTCAAGAGGAGTAAGAAAAACCAAGCAAAAGGGATAAGATCCGGCAAGTTTTATAGGAAAACAGAAACAGAACAAGTAATATAACAAAGTATAGATAGTTAAAATGAGGCCTTCCATTCATATAAGCATGACATGAAGTTAGTGTTTCCCTTAGAAGAGTTAACCACCATAGTAACACAACAATGCTAGATGAGTTACTACTACTTGATGTCCCAAGCAACTAACAGAAAGTGACCTACAACTTCTGCATATACTAACATGTTCCAAAATGTGAAGTGGATAGGCTATATATCGTAAGACTCTTCATGGCAATTATATTCTTTGTAGCCCAATCGAAAATGAAATCAATATGCTAGCCTTTAAACTACTTCTTCAGGATTCAGGTTCCACTTCAAGTTCAATATTCTCCAAGGTAGATGTCTCATGCAAGAGAATATCACCATAGGCTTCATCCTGCTCCACATCTATGTGGTCCTGCGTTTTCAAAACCTGTATGTACACATAAAAGAAAACACCATCACAATTTAGCTTAAAGACTTCTAACCGCGGAAATAAATTATGTTGCGGTTGAAATTTGAATATTGTATATTGAATTATAGGTGATGTTCAAGATTCACTTAAAGGAATGTTTTTGAATGATTATTTAACAAACACTATACTTTCGTTGGTTTAAATTTTAAACCGAATTACACAACCAAGAAACACCACCTTAGGTGCTTCTATAACGTATATTATGTGCAACCAAAGCGTCGCAAACTATGCGCAACCAAAGCGTAGTAAACTATGTGCAACCAAAGAGTAGCAAACTATTCGCAACCAAAAAGTAGTAAATTATGTGCAACCAAGGAGTAGTAAAGTATGCGCAAAATGAGAGTAATACCAATATGTCATAGAAAAGGCTTGCACTTTCTTTCTTTGTTTTACCTTCCAATATCTGGGAAACCTTCAGTGCTTCATCCTCTTCCCGTCCCTTTTTTAGAAGGAAATTTTCATGCAGATACTCTTCAGTCATTCTGCACCGCAATAATTAATCAGATTAATCACTGCTTAAGTTAACATAAACTATGAGAGTGAGACGCAGACAGAAATTGGCTATACCTTGTTCTTGCTGGAATAGCATTATCTGGAACCAGCAAAAGAAACAATGAAGAGAGTCAAAACAAAAAGAATACGAATTATCCATGCAAATGACTGCAAATACTATAATGTGCTTACCTCTTTCGGGGCTTTGTTCTTCATATAAGCTTATCTGATAAGACACAGGTTAACGAATTTACATTGTATTCAGCAAAATCATGTAGGCATTAAAAGATGTAAAGTTTTTGTCATTCAGAGCCAAAACTTGAACCACTGGAGTTCGAATTTTGTAATCTGGTTTTTAACTTAATACATGACACATCCCTCAAGTGACGCTCTTCATTTACCTAGCTCAATGGATCTGTATAGTGACAAACTGAATATATTCATGTATATTCTAATCCATGCATCTTGCAAGGTTAATAAATCTATATTGCAAATTGTATTTCGACAAGTAAAGATTGAAAAAGGAAATGTATACCTCATTCCCGATTATATTGTCCAGTTCCCCCACTTGGAGGAGCAAGAGCTAAGCTTTCAACTGAGGTAGTCGGGTAATCTGGTTCACCCACTACATCAGACATGGAGTGAGCAACAGGAGTTCCTGGAGAAGTTAGACTTTGCGCATGAGACGCAGAAATAATAGATGGCATGTTATCCCCCGCGTGTGTCTTAGCAGATCTAACAGTGAAACTCGCCTTTTCTTGTTCAATGGGAAGGTCTATTGGGATACCTGATCCAGACAAGGCATGATTAAAAAAGGTAAAAATTTATTTACTGCAGCAGAACTCAATTGTCAGAGACCCAGAGTACATATATAATGCTCTAATCTACCATTAGTGAGATGACCAAGTCTGCCAGCTTTGCAGACATCAAAATGAGTACGAGAAACTCTCCTCCTTTTTCGCATCAAGTTCGTGCAATTGTCATTCCATTTTTTATACATACTACAATATGAGATGAAAATATATCAAACAACTTTCCGATAAATCAATTTCATGTAAAATATAGAAGATGATGAGAATGATGCCTTTGGTGAGGCTGGTGTTGAAACCTCAAAAAGTAAGGAAGGAAAGTCGCGATAACTTACATGGGGGGTATCTTCATGGTTTTATCAAGCAAAATGCCTTTCCTCTTCAACATATTTCTGTGTTCCCGTGGTGCAGGAGTCAGATTAGTCACAATTGCACGGTTAACAACTTCACCGCCTGCATAAACAAAAGAGAGAGATAATTATGGTCGATATCATAAAGCAGTCCAATGATTATTTTGGTATGATGCAACCGTAATGTAATTCTCTTTCACAACAGACAAGTCATAAGTGAATATGATTAGACAACACAAGCATTGCACCGACAACTTATTTTATGCTAATTTTCTGCGATAGATCCTATTATTCATGCACAAAAAGATTCGGTTCAATATAAACAGATAGTGCGCATTGAATTCAGGCACAAGCTCCCAACTTAGGATCAAACCAAACTGGGATGCACAATCATCACCTGCTAGCTTTGTCTCCGGCGTGATGTCCACTGTCAAATTTATGAATTGCTGCGTATCTATTATATCTTCATTCCCAGCCTGAGCCCTTTCGCACTCGATAGACATGATATCTAAAAAATGGTCCGACGAGTAACCAATTTCAGCTGGTGTTTCCCAATTCATCTCCGAATCAGACTCCACATCATCAGTTGGCCTTCCAGGAAGGTGCAGGTTTACATCATAGGGCAGCAGATTCATCTGTTCTTCTTCAGCTTCATCCAACAACATAGGCTCGAGGCGATCTTCAAGGAAAGAACTGGGTACATAAAGTGAACGTATGCCGCAACATGGCAATTTTATAGACAACGATCAGTGAACTGTAAAATGAAATCTTCTTGTACAAACACAAAAAGGTACAATAAACATACTCTCTAGGGGGGGTCATGTGAGCTGCTGCACCAGCTAAAATATTCTCCTGAGAAAGACAATAACCAATCCCAAACAAGTGTCAAGCTTTTCGCAAATACTGTAATCTTGGGTATGATGTGTTTACAAATCTTAGCATGACCATTATCGCAACCAAATTCCTTAATTTAGAGAAATCAAACTCAAAAATCATTTTGTTTATTCGAAGATCTTG